>CAUYUJ010020348.1:347500-360806 GCA_963575745.1 Prorocentrum cordatum
CCCGCCAGAACGAGAAGAACGGGTAGGGAACGATTCCAAGTGGGACGTCAATCCAAGGAGCCTGACGGGTAGGGCTGGTGGCGATACGCGAAGCGTCAAGAATTACAAAAACAAATCCCACGTGACAGCGTGGTTCCTGCATACATTGTGAGAAAGTCCCGCGCGAGAGCGCGATGTTGGGATACATCTTGAATAGGTCTCAGGCGGGAGCCGCTGCTCCTTTCTGTTGACGCGGGGCCACGGGCACGGTTTGACCAGGAATACTTTTCCTTGTAGAAACAAGGTGCGAACTCAGAGTGGGGCGTTTCAATCGAAAATCGCAGTGCATCGGCGGGGGTATCAACAACAACCAGTCTCAAGAATGAGAATTCAACAAATCCTCAACACTTCATCTGTTCCTACCGCTCCTTCAGATTGCTCCCCCGCCCCCTTCCTCCCCCGTCACCCTTTCCCCCCCATTCCCTTTCTCCATCTCCCCTCCCTATCCTCCCCCTCGCTCCATCAAGTCTCAACCTGAATTCCTCCTTCCCATCTAAACGCACTGGCCCAACGAGCCACATGCGTGCTAGAATCTCCGATACGGTATCCAAATAGGTTTGCCATCGTGGCCCCCTGAACCGTGCGTCTAGCAGTAAGTGTTGTGCAATCTACGTGGTGTAATTCAGGTAGTGTGATTTGTGTTGTGGAATCTACACTGCGCTTTATATGTCGTGACATTTTCGTTGAGCCATCTAGGTTGTGTTAACTAAGCTGTGAAAAATGTACGATGCAACCTGCGTGGTGCGATCTGTGTGATGCAACGTTTGCTGTGCTATCTATGCGGTGCATTCTATGTTGTGCAAACCACTATGCTGAGCATGAAGTCGTCACCTCCACTGCTCGCGCAAACATCCCACCCACACACCCGCAACTTGGTTTGCAAAACCTCTTAAGACCGACTACGACGACACCGACGACAACGACTACGACGACACCGACGACGTCTCCGACGACTTCGACGACGACAACGACATCGACGCCGACGACGACGACGACGACGCCGACGAAGGCGACGACAAGGGAGGAGAAAGGACAACGATGACAACGACGAGGGAGGAGGGAGGACGGCGACGACGCGAACGACGAAGTAGGAGGAAGGACGGCGACGCCGACGACGACAACGACGAGGGAGGAGGGAAGACGACGACGACGACGACGACGACAACGACGGCGACGAAATAGGAGGGACGACGACGAGACGTCGACGACGGACGACGACGACGACGACGACGAGGGAGGAGGAGGAAGGACGACCACGGCGACAACGACGACGGAAACGACCACGACGCCAAAGAGGACGATGACGACGAACACGAGGAAAGACAGAGGACGACGTAATTAGGCGATGACGACGACGACAACGCTGGAGGAGGGAGGACGGCGACGACGACGACGACGACGACGCAAGGGCGCGCGCGCACGTTTTTGTTGAAAATCCGTGCTGCGAAACCCTTGGTTTTTGTATGTTTTTTGGACACACGATTTTGAAATCCTTCCGAAACCGATGGGTTTTGAATGATTTCGGCATACGCGCGCGACGACGCGCGTGTCTGCACTTCGTCACATTTTTTCCAGAGGATTCTCGCGACGGCACACGCGCAAGGGCGTTCGACAGATTTCGACATGCGCGCGCGAAGCCCGTTGAATTGCATTTTGCGAAAATCTTGAAAATCTTGAAAAACCGCTGGTTTTCTTAAGATGTCGCAAGAGCTCGCGCGGAAGCTTTTTTAGCAAATCAGTGCTGCGAAATCCTGTGTTTTTGTATGTTGTTCGGAGACTCGATTGCGAAATCCTTCCGGCACCGAAGGTTTTTGAAGGATTTAGGCATGCGCGCGCGACGACGCGCGCGTGTTCACTTCGTCCCGTTTTTTGCAAGGGATTCGTGAAACAGTGCTATGTTAGAACAACAAATGTCACCGCATATTATTTTTTACAAGGGACCCTCAGGGGTGGGGATACCGGCCCCCCGGGGATAGTATAAATTCATATTTAGGATGGACATGTGGTCAGAATCATATATGATTTACATACCCGAAAGGGGGGCAGATAACGCCAGGGGGGGGAAGATCCTAGTCTGTTTTTAGAAAGGAGAATCGAGATGATACGATCCATGCGGTGCAGTAGATTTGATGCACCCCATGCGGTGCAGGCTCTGTGGCGCGATCTATGTGGTGCAACCCTTGTTGCGGCGGCAAGGCGGCCACGGCGACATTGTTGCCAGGCAGCCTGCCAGGCCCAGACGACGGACGGCGAGAAGGCGACGACGAGGCGGCGACGGGGCGGCGACGGCAAGCATGGAGCCGCCAGGTCGACGCCTGCTCGCTCTTGAGCACCGCCACGGCTGGAAAACATGAGGCAAACTTCTGGCCGCCAGCCTGTCCCGTGGAATTCCGAGGACATTCCCGTTGACAGTGGCCCACATTTTTGCAAATGCCCTGCTTGGTAAAATATCTGGTGATCTATATCGACTACGTGTTCTACTTTCTTGCAGCCCCTCACCTCGTGGAGGCCTCGGTTCACACTCTTGTTGGCTACGATCCCCAATGCCTCGCCCAACGAGCGAGTTCTCGAAGTGAATGGTGCGATGGTCGCCAGACAGTCCAAAGCCTCGCCGTCCATCAAACTCGTCAATCATCTTGCTGAGCCTCGTCCTCCGACCTTTCCTCGGGCTCGAGTCCGAGCAAGCTGGTCATCGCGTCGTGCACCATGTCGTCGACGTCGCCGTCTTCTGAGAACCAAGGGCTCGTTCCCGTCGACGCCCACAAAGCAAGCCGTCGTGGTGGCGGAATGTTTCTCGTTGACGTTGTTGCCGTCGGCCCTTCTCTTCTAGACCGTGCCACCTCATTCCTTTCAAGATAGGAGTCGTACCTGTCTGGGTCAGGAGCTGGTTGCGTTCCGTATTGGCCAGTCCTGCCCCTCGGAGTAAGAGAAAACCTTGCAGTGTTGTTCAGAGCGCTGGCAAATGGCCTCTCCAGTTCTTTGCGTTATGCTCGCACACTGCTGGTGAGTTTACGCAGCGTCTGATTTCTAGCCCTTGGTGTCACGAAACATATAGCTGCCCCAGAGCTAATTGACTGGGGAACATGCCAGGGGGACGCGCTACGGAACGTCCCAAGGGACGCGCCAAGCGACGTGCCAGGGGACGCGCCATAGGGACGCACCGCGGGACGTGCCAACGGGACGCGCTACGGAACGTGCTGGGGACAAGGGTTTCGCTCGAGACATCCTGTCAAAATCCTCATGCTAGGCATCCGCCTGAGCGACCTGGACACGTGAACACAAGCGTTTCGCTCAACACATCCTTAACACATTCTCATGCTAGACATCCGCCTGGGCGAACTGGACACGTGGCAACAAGTGGTTCGCTCGAGGCATCCTCAGCACATCTTCATGTGAGACGTCCGCGTGGGTGACCTGGGCACGTGAAAACAAGCGTTTCGCTCGAGACGTTTTCAACACCTCCTCATTCTAAACATCCGCCTGGGCGACCTGTAGACGTGAAAGCAAACGTCTCGCTCGAGACATCCTCAACACATCTTCATGTTAGACATCCGCCTGGGCGACCTGGACACGTGAAAAAAAGCGTATCTCTCTCGACAGTCTCAACACATCCTCATGCTAGGCATCCTCCTTGGCAACATGGACACGTGCTAACAAGCATCTCGATCGAGACTTCCTCAACACATCCTCATGCTAGACATCCGCCTGGGCGGCGAGGACGCGTGAAACCAAGCGTTTCGCTCGAGGCATCAACAAATCCTGGCGTTAGACCTCTGCCTGGGCAATCTAAAGACATAAAACCAAACGTCTCGCTCGAGACATGCTCAAGGCATGGGCACGTGAAAACAAGCATCTCACTTGACAGATCCCCTGAATTCTGGTCTCCAGGAGAGGACAAACTATAACACAAAACGAGCGGTTCGCTCGAGACATCCTAAACAAGTTCTGAAAACCAAGCGTTTCGCTCGAGACATTCTCAACAATGATTCCGCCGGCCCCAGGCGACCTCGTCGTTCATCGCAAACTAATTCCGCCAGCCCTACAGCCGTCGAAACGGGGGGGAATTGTACTAAAAGAGAACGCTGGGCCTCCGCCCTTTCCGGGAAAATACTCCCAACGTCATCCTCCACGTCGCTGGTCTGGGCCATCTCGATTGTAGCCTCTTCGAATCATATACGCGACCGTCTTTCTCACCTGCTCTGGCGTCCCGAAGCCTCGCGATCTATCTGGACATGCGTCTGAGCCTTTGTCTCGAACGAGCTACGCTTGTCCCAAAATCGTCATCGTACTCGACTCCGCCTTCCATCCAGTATGACTAATCTTCATCCAAGGCCGTGCACCGTGAGTATTCCCGATTGTTGTCTCAAGAAGGTTGTGCCGCTGGTTCCATGACATCCAAGGGTCCGAGAGATGAGTTGTTATACTCTGTCGCTGCTCGCTGCCCTGCTCCCTCAGCTGTAGCGGCTCCTCCACCCGCTCGTAGCGGTTCTGGAGACTTCATGTCGCCCACTCGTTCCAAACCGCTGCTAACTCCTCGGCAGTGGTCATCGTCGCTCCACATACCACATGTGGGTGGACTCTGGTACATAGAGGAAAACCGTGCCATGAGAGAGTGAAACAGCAAGCGCCTTTTTCGGCACGTCAACTCCAGTTCTGGAAGGGTGCCGCCAGGGCCGCGCCCATGAAGCCCAAATGGCTTCAGAAAGGGGCGGAGGCTCTGAGCTGAGCTGGGAGAGCACGGAGAGCCCTAGCCCAGCCCTACGATTCCCACCTCCTCCATCCGTCCACGCCCCCTCCCTCCCTCCTCCTCCTCATCCTCCTCCTCATCCTCCTCCCTCCTCCTACTCCCTCCTCCTCCTCCCTCCTCCTCCTCCCCCACCCCACACCCCCCCCCCGCCCCCGCACCCCCTCCGTCCCGCCCCGCCTTGCGCCCACCCCCAGCGCCACCGGCCTCCGCCAGGGCCGACGTGGGCGCCAGCTGAAACGCCTCGGCATCGTCGGTGCGTGAGCCCCAAGGCGAGGACGGGGCGGAAAGGAGGAGGCGGGAGGGAAAGAGGCGGAAGGAGGAGGAATGAAGAGGAGGACGGGGGGAACAGGGCCAGGCCAGCGCGAGGCCGGGTCCAACAGCAAGCAGCAACGACGGGGGAAACACAGGAGGGAGCGGGCGCCGTCCCGAGCCGTGGCCATGGTGCCGAGTCCCCAAGCATCCGCGAGCGGGTACCCAGGGTCTCGCCCACCGACCAGCCCGCAGCAAGGCACAGCCCCCGAGAAGGGAGGAGAATGCCGCAGATGGCTCCCAGAATTGTGGGGCATGCCATTGTCAGGGCGTACCCAACCCTTTTATAAACAGATGGCGAACATATGACTATGTATAGACTTCTATACTAGAGCCACGCGCGCACTACGCGCGCTTAGTTTCAAGTCGCAGGTGAGGCACGGGTGCCGCTGTAAGCCCCGGTGTGGTCACGACGACGATTTCCAGCGTTCTCGGGCCCATGCCATCGACGCAAAGAAACGCGTAGTCAGAAGGCTCTCGCTCTGCCGGGGCCGCCCTTGAGGGGTGGGAGGGGGAATGCAACTTGTGAAATGATAGGGTATAGCGATGCCTCGCTCGCTCTGGCGGTGCCTGCCCGGCACTCTTGCGGGGCCGTCCCAGGAGAGGAGGGAGGAGCACGAAAGCTGAGGGGTGAGGGGAGGAAGAGGAGAGAGGAGGGAATGGAGGCAAGGGGAGGGGGCGGGAGGGAAGGCGGGACGGAGGGGGAGGCCCGGGCCATCTGGGCCGTCTTGGAGCGCTCTGCGGCCTCCCGCGCCCGCTCTGTGGCCCAGCTTGGGCCTGTCCTGGGGTTCTCTTGGGCTGTCTGGGGCTCCTCCTGGACTATTTTCAGGTTCCCTGGTGCCGTCTTGGGGCTCTTTTGGGTGCCTCTTCGGCGGTCTCGGGGCGGTCTTGGGGGCGTCTGCGGCCGTCTTCGAGCATTGGAAGCTCGAGAACGCGAGAAAGCGAACATCATCGACCCACGAACCGGAATATAGAAATGTAACGCATGGCAACGTTTTCAAAGCCACCTGATTGGGTAACGGGCAAATGCAATGCTGAGTGCATCGATCTTGATGTACCCTGCCGAGGGCTGTGCTGTGCTGCACCGTGCTAAATTGCGATGTGCCATGCCGCGATTGTGCTCTATAGCGTCGTGGATCGAATCCTCCTTTGCATCCGAGTCCTGACCGAACTGATCTGGATCTGAAGCTCGAGCTGCATGAACACACAGTAGCTGCCCCAGAGATAATTGACAGGGGCAAAGTTTTGGATTAAAACGGGGCCCGGCCCTCCCAAGGGAGGTCGGCGCTCGGCCCAGAGCTGTCGGCGCTTGGCCCAGACAGCGCCCGGCGTAGCCAGCGCGCAAGACTGAGAGGGATCGGGGTCGGTGGCAAGGTTGGGGCGTACATCCCGCAAGACGTATATGGAGGTATCCCTGGGCCGAAATCAACCCAAGATCGTCGCTGCCATGGGCTGGCAAGAACCATAGCACGGCCACAGTGCAGCTTTGAAGCTTGTGGCATTCCAGGCCCCAGAGCCAGCCAGCCCAACGCGCGCGCAATCCAAGAATCCCCCTCGCGGCCCCTCGTGGCCCTTGCCGCGCCAGGGCCGCTCGGCTCAAGCGCTCTTAAACTCTCCTCCTTTTTTCCTGTGATCATCTTGGACCTTCTCCTCCTGGAACGCCGCCTGGACTGGTCTTCCGAGCCGCGCCCAACCGTGGCCACGAGGGAGGCCCTCGAAAACCCAGTCGAAAGTGAGCCTGGTAACTCAAATAGGGCATATAACCTGGCAAATTGCATCCATCGCTCTGCTGTGAAGGTACAGTATGAGGGGTGGATGGGTAAGATAGGATAAGATCGATGTAGTGATCTTTCCAGCACATAGCGAACACTCGCGGTGTCCGGGCAAATAGGGCGCGCGTGCCTTGAGCCCAAGGCAGCGGCGCGCGAGCTATGCCCCCGATACAGTAACATCTCCCAAAAAAAAAAAAAACAAAAACAAAAAAAAAAAAAAAAAAAAAAAAAAAAAAAAAAAAAAAAAAAAAAAAAAAAAAAACAAAAAACAAAAAAAAAAAAAAAAAAAAAAAAAAAAAAAAAAAACAAAAAAAAAAAAAAAAAAAAAAAAAAGAAAAAAAAAAAAAAAAAAAAAAAAAAAGAAAAAAAAAAAAAAAAAAAAAAAAAAAAAAAAAAAAAAAAAAAAAAAAAAAAAAAAAAAAAAAAAAAACCAAAAAAAAAAAAAAAAAAAACAAAAAAAAAGAAAAAAAAAAAACAAAAAAAAAAAAAAAACAAAAAAAAAAAACAAAAAAAAAAAAAAAAAAAAAAAAAAACAAAAAAAAAAAAAAAAAAAAAAAAAAAAAAAAAAAAAAAAAAAAAAACATAAAACGCTACCCTTAAAGTCGGGAGGGGAGGAGACGGAGAGCATAGTCGCACGCAAAGAGCGCGCGCACGACTGTTTGCAAAGAAAAGAAAACAGTGCGTACAGTCTGGTCAAACACCAGACTGTAAGGCGAGTTTCCTCGCAAAGTATTTCACGCAAATACAGGACAGCCCCTTCAAATATTGAAGGGCTATCGGCTCAGTTAGAGGTAGGCCAAAATTAGGCCATACCTCACCAAGCAAACGTGTATTAAGGCAGAGAGCCTGGGTTGTACAAAGCCGGCTCGTTGCCAGGCGTGAAATGTAAGGCTCGTTTCCGAGCAACTAGAGGGGCGCCTTTATAGTAGGCGCCCGTGCTGGCAAACTGGACCGCGGGGGCAACAAGGACAGGCTAAAATTGATTAGACTTAGGTTTGTCTCTGTCCTCGGGACCCCGAAAGGGAACAAATTGCTTCACGTCATATTTAAATGACTCAGTGCCTGACATCATTTCCAGAAGCAGCTCCCGATCGATGCTTCCCTTTGTATGCCCATCTGCGGTCATATCCCTAGTATCACACCATTGCACGTTATGTACGATACCTATATCCATGAGCTCACGTATCCAACTGATATGTCCAAGCAGGGTCCGTTCTGTAGGTATTTTGAGATCCCTGCTTGATAAAGATTTGTAGACGGACTCGGCGTCTATGGTAAGAGAGACTTTGATAGCAAGGCCTCCAACTTCACGCATCTCGTAGTTGTCGTGGAGTCAAAGCCCCTGCCTTAAGCTCGCGGAGAGTAATGAGCGTAGGGTAACACTCATCAAGGTTATGTGCGGCTGCAAGTGCCTCCGCAGCATAACTGGACCTCACCTGTAATCGGTGTGATTTGCATAGTCCGTCACAAAGGTGAACGACGGACTTGCCTTGGGGCGAGTTTCCTCGCCGTAGTACGTTGGCCCCGCGTATGCCGTAGCCCTTGGCCTCGTCATCCTCCTCCCCGGTAAGCTTCCGACACCCCGAATCGCTATGGATGTCAACTTCATTCGTCGGCTTCATCCGAAGGAAGGTGATGCGTTTCGGACTGCTGGCCTGTAAATTGGCGGGCTCTTCATTCGTCGGCTTCATCCGAAGGTCATCATCCGAAGGCAGGTGATGCGAAGGAAGGTGATACGTCTTCATTCGTCGGCTTCATCCGAAGGTCATCATTCAAACGTCTGACTTGTAAATTGGTGGGCTCTTGAATTTTCTGAAGAGAGACCACATATACCATAAGCCAGATTTGGGTAAGAAGGGCATAGGCGAGGGCTCCTCGCAGGCTGACGAACATGTCGGTAATGAGTTTCATGGCTTTGGCGTCGGCCGCCGCTCCTGTAAGTTCTGGGTGCGTGATAGGACGTAGTTGTTTGATATACTCGTCCTGGCCCATGATCACATCTCCCTGATCATTCTTAGTGTAGCGAACGGCGCAGTTCGTATATGTGTGCTTGTTAAGCTTGCATTTGCCAAAGACCTTTTCGACACGTTGTACATAGTCGTCTATATTTCTCTCTAGACCTGTCATGTTAATATCATCAACATGTTTTGCCGTCAGAAGGTCTTGGCTGAATTCAAATTCAGGATCGTAGCTGGTCGGTGTAAGTCCTATAGCTCGTGTGGTTGTACGAAGTTTGAGAGAGAACGCTCTTGGAGCGTCCTTAGTACCCGTTCCTGGTTTGAGGCATCTAAGACAGTGTCGACTTTCGTCGTAGGATGAGAAGCCGGGTAAGGTACGAATACCTGAGCGCTTCCTGGTGGAAGAGTAAAGCAGACCATGCGAGTTTCCTCGCCGGTGGCATGGGCAAGTTCCTCATAGGTCAAACCTTTTAGGAACGCCTTATCGATATCCATGGATGCTAAGATCCACTCTGGATGACATGCCGCTTCACTTGCCAGGAGTCGTTGGGACTGCCTTCGGGCGGTTCCCGAGAATGTTTCCACATCAAAAGCCTCAGTATCCATAAATCCACGAAGGACCAATCTGAGACGAATGGTTTTAACGTTCTCGGTACCCATCTTTACGAACTTCCACTTGTATACGTATCTGGATGTCATGATGTTGGAAGCTTTGGATAAATCGTACATCTCAAAGCATCGGTTATCAATCCAGATTTTGAGCTCAGTATATAAGGCTTCACTAACCTCCTTTGGGTGTGCTGCTATGTCAGCTTTGGTCAGTAGATCGTCTTCTTTGACAACCACAGCACGTTTAGCAGCAGAGGATACAGACACTCTCATCGTTGCGACCATATCGGTATCGAGCTGTGCAAGTTGAGTCTGGTCCAACACTATTTTTGACATTTCTGATGTAAAGCATAGTTCAACGTAGGGACCGTATTCATCACTGTCTAGAGAGTAGCTCTCGTCGGTTGTGTTTGAACAAAGAGATACTAGACAGGACTCACATGATTTCGGCTCGTCTCCGAGCATATCTGATGATGTAATAGCATCTTCGTCCACAGATGCTGAAACCAAAACACATTGGTCGGGCAGCATAGTTGTTGGGACGCAATACAGATAATCATCGGTAATCGTCGTAGGATGAAGGTCCATACGTAGCTCGTCGTACCACTCTTCCAGCATCATAGCTTCGATATTGTGTTCCTCATTTTCCTCATAGATTGTCGACAAACGGCCTTCGCTCGGCGATGAAGCGTCTGGTGTGTCTGGAGAAGGCCTGTTTCCAGGCGACTCGCGTTCTCCAGACGTGTTGCTTGGATGCTGATATTTAGCCAAATCGTCGTGGAATCCTAAGGAAGGAACACGTGAAGTCAAGCATTGAATGAGTCTGGAGTGAGTGCTACCAGTGATCTGAGAAATGTTTAAGCCAGTGCCCACGCATTCGTAATAGTGAAACGCCGGGCTGATGTCGTTGTCGTAGTGGATCAGCGTAGACCCGGTGGCGTACTTTACTGCAGGTAGACTTGACACACTCTTAGCCAATCGAACTGCTACTACATGTTCTACTCGGAAGTAATTTCGTACGAGATACTGTAGTGCTAAGTGTACGCGCGGGTGAAACTTGCTGCCGTCTGACAGATTAAGGTTTCCCTTGCAATCGGGGATATGCCCGAAAACTTTGGCAGGTTCCCCTGCGCTGAGGTGTGCCACATAAGCAAGGACGGTTTGCATGGCCATATTATCCATGCCAAGTTCCCGTGCCAGGAGACATTCGATGTATAGTGTGTGGCGAGCATCAGGATACATCACAATTACCTCACGAGATCCTGCCTTGACAACAATATGTCCTCTTTCAGGCACGTTTCGGATCACCGGGAATGGGCCGTTCCAGCCTCCATGGTCGTCCTTGGTGGCAGTAGGTCGGTGGTAGTCGACCAAATCCCCTGATGAGTAGAGGCGAGCACCATCAGGAGTCGTCTTAGCCCTAAGAGCCCGATTTGTCTTGGCCACAGCAGTAGCCTGAGTTATAGCTTCGAGGCTGACTTCCCTTACACGACGTTCTCGTTCGTGTCCTGAAGTCTCGGGTCCCTTGGGAAAGTCAAGGGTATCGAGATCAGGAAGGAAGGAGGGCTGACGTCCTGTGTGTGCCTGATATGGCGATACTCCGTTATAAAACGTAAACGCATTAGTAACGAAGATGCCTTCCGCCAATACTCTAGTGAATACAACAGGGATGTTGTGTCTATTCAATTCTTCCTCAATCATGTGGAGGACGCCTCTGAGAATGCCGTTTCGTGACTCAACTGAAGTCGCGTGTTGGCCAGGTGCACGGATACGAAGTTCCGTGCCCTTATTGGCCATCATGGTTTCAGCGGCATCGTTATTCAGGGCGCCTTCTCCGTCTGAGTATAAAACTTTGAAGGGTCCGTGGTAGGCAATCCAGCAATAGTGGTAGGCGTCGATGATAGTGCCACGCTCTGTCGGAAATCTCTAGGCCTGCTGCCAGGCGAATACAACGATCCATAATATGAAATATGGTCCGTTTCTTGTAAAACATGAGGCCCATTTCCCCTTTCATCGAGCCAGTTACCAGGGAGGCTTACCGATGGTAATGTTGAGTTTCCTGGACGTTCCCATGCTCTACATTCCCGACAGGTATCGCAGATTTCCTTGATCATGTTCAGTCGAACGTTATCAAGCCCCACCTTTTCGAGGATTAGCCTCATCTTTGGCTCCTTCGCATGATACCATCGCAGATGCAGTTTTCGGAGTTCCTTTTTCACGACATGGGGTTCGTGACTACGGAGACTCTGTAGACTGTGTTTGATGTCGAATCTCGTCCAGTCGGGTAGTCGTGGAGCCCCAGAGCCGGTGGAGGCAAGAGGGTTCCTTGTAGCTCTCCGTAGTTGGTCCCCTGTGTTAACTGCGTCTGGAGGTGGTGGTACGCCTTGTAGACGGCCGCGGCGGGCCGCTACCTGTGGCACTTCGCTAGAAGACGCAGAAGGCGTGTTTCCACGCTCGGGGGCGTCTCGTAGCAGGTCGTAGCTGCTGGTACCAGATGTCGGATCGACGTTACCGAAGGATCGTGGTCGCGGTGGCCTGGCGTGTGCGCCTTGGCGGCCACCTGAAGCTGAAGCTTGGCCCTCACCAGGTTTAGGTAAGGGTTTCCACCAAGATGGCACGGCTTTGCCTTCGGGGTCGTGGTCGTCTGGTAGTTTAAATGGTTCAGCAAAACGACATTTACCAGGTTCGGTATCAAGGTGGTTCTTAACACCCTTGCTTCTCGTAAGATCCCTTTGACATGCTGGACATGGCCAATATACAGAGATGGAGTCATGATATTTGCATTGCGTAGGGTCTCTGTTATGGCTAGGACTGTCCTTTCGGACGTTGTCGATGCATGCCGGGCACGTAGCCACCTTTGGGATGATACGATCACCGATGCGTCTCATACCTTCGCCTGGTTCAGCTTGCTCAGGAAGGTCGGCAGGATAAGCATGTGCAGTACTTATAGGCGCGTTTCCGCGCGTAGTGTCAATGGCTTTCGCCAGACAGACGGCTTCCACGAAGGCAGACTGCAGTCGTCGAGTATATCTTTGTGCTAGTGAAAGCTCGGTGTTGCACGGTTGTGCGTGCACATGCAGACCGTTGCACTTGAGTCGCTCAAAGGGTTTAAGAATTGTCTCGTCGTTGCTGGTGATATTTGTCGGCTTCTTAATATAGTCACCAGTCGTATCCTTAAGTCCCGTGGCGCATTGGTCAATGCGCACGGTTGTAATGCGTGGTCGGTTGGCAAGCTTCGTCCATGGAGAGATATCGCCCACCCATGTTCCTTGTAGGTTGTTCGCGTATAAACCACCTCTGAGCGTCATCTTGGGTTACAGCGATTGTACCACAGTAAATTATGTGTGGTAAGTCTTCTCTGTGGTGCTGTTCCCAAGTGTTATAGTTGACTTTGTAGTTATAGTGAGATGGTGGTCCTGTGGTGCGGCAGCTGGGTTGCAGCATGGCAACTCGTACGTAGCATATCGCAAAGTAATGATCTATAACCTGCTGCACCGACGGGTCTCCCAGGTCGACATATGTAGTCTTGTCCAAGTTGCCGCCTGAGGAAAGTCCCCTTGAGAAGGCAAGCTCTGAGATGCCACCCTCACCGCCACAAAGCTCCAACATATCCACGCAGTTGTTATGGCCGTAGCATAGTGTAGCAACTATGCTGTATATGTTAGCGTGTGTGTCGGGCATAGATGTGGGGAGGGTAAGGAACAGGTCATCGTCCTCGTCGGAGCTTATCGGCTCAACAGGGACGTCAGTACTCCAGGTTGCCATAAGATCCTGTCCGAGTCCTGACAAGTCGTCACCGCAATCGTCATTTCCGTCTTCAACGTGCTTTTTAATGCGGCGAGGCTTGATGCCTGCTTCCTTTTCGGCTTTGA
>CAUYUJ010020348.1:360906-473866 GCA_963575745.1 Prorocentrum cordatum
AATGCGAGGGCGGCCCCGACAATCAACTGCAGATGCAAGGCCCCAACCCCTGCCCCCGTACTATTGTGCCACCTACTATTACGACTACTACGATTGCACCAGTAACGATTCCATTGTCTATCAGTTCCTACTCCATTTGACGCGTTGCTATTTTGATGTTGTGTTGCACTACCCTACTCTAGTTTACCCAGCGCTCCGCGTCTCGACTCTGTGCCGCGCTGGTTTAACGCGATCGAACCTAGTTGTTCTGCAATCCAAGCTGCACTGCGCCAGTTAACACAAATCTATCTAGCTTCATCTACGCTACTCGACACGACTCGATTAGTAAATAGGTTATTTCATTACAAATGTTATAGTCATCTTTGTTCGTTGCGCAATTCGAAGCGACGATATTCTACTCTTGTTTACAATGGCGTATAGTGTACATCACCACTACTACCACCACCGTTGCCATACTCTATCTGCACAGCCATCCTACCCCTGTCATGCTCGAACACACACCACTCTGCGACACTCTAGGTTGTACTAGTCGGGTGTGCAATATGCCTTGGTGTGCCCCATGCTACACTACACCGATGGATGCTAATGCCGATGCGGCAATGTGCGTGTTACTGGCATGTTGCTGTTAATATGCGCCTCTCCGAGCCGCGGTACACTGATCGCGGTCGCCTTTACGCTGTCACATGTCTTTATTTAGCCTTCTGCCACGGGCCCGCCTGAGGCCTCACTGGAAAACACCATCATAGTCAAGATAACCATGAATCAATGCAAAAACTGCGTGGGCAAACTAGGGGGCAATGCAACGCACACGTACAGCAATGTGCACCGATATAAACCACATCGGGAACTTGCAAGTGAGCGTCAATACGCCAAGGTGAACATGGCCGCGCAACGCCAGACCCGAGACATTCCTGTGATCGCACGCAGTGGGGCAGTGTTGCTAAGAGTGGGCTGGGCCTCTTTAGGCCAGCCTATTCGGCGCACAACGGGAGAACGCCACTGTTCTGACATGTCGGCACCAATTGCGTGCGCCAATCGCCGCAGTCAGCGGCTGGCCCGATCACGCGGATCAAGCGCCGAAGAACGACATGAAACGCGCGACATCACAATTATGTCCGACAGTTGCCAAGCACTGGAGGCGCATACTCATGTCAACCCCCGCGCCCGTTGCATTGCTTCCCCATTGCGATGCCAACTCATCTGGTCGCCCGTCATACCTCCCTTCCCCGCCCATCACCCCGCAGGTCCTGGAACAAAATATCCTCGGACTTGCTGTAACCAGTGCGTCTGACTAGAAAACGATTCACCGTCACCAAGAACTTATCGTCCCCCCGCGCGGCAGCTTGAACGTTGAATGCTGAATCACAATCACGGGGAAGGCGGATAGCAGGCAACTCAGAGGATAAGGTACCACCCCAACTACTTGCATCAACCATCTTAGCAATTGCTGAAATCCAAGTTTTGCACACCCTCATGGCAGCAACTCCGCTGTTACTGGCGCGCATCACTGCAAACAGCACGCAATGGAACGGAACGTGCCGAACTGCGCCCAGGCGGGGCAACTCAATTCCAAGATCATGCCACGATGCAGCACGCCCCACATACGCAAGCACAACCAGAACAGACCCTGAATCCATGTGGCGCCCGTGCACTGGCAGCCAGATGCCGTCGCCTAAGTATATTGTAAACGCCCCGGGAAGCACGTTGTCTAGCTGCTGCAGAATAAGAAAAGACGCCCTAACTAGAGAGAGGACTCTCGACTTCCACTGCAGGATCCACGACAGAAGGCCTAGGAAATACAGCACCGAGCACATAAACATCCTGAAGAGCGGGCGACGGCCATTGCTGCATGTGCCCGTGATTGGTTCAGCGGCAGAGCCAGATTGCACTAAGCTTCTCAAAGGCTTGTGCAAGTGAGATGGTGGAACCCCCAAGCCTTCTAGAAACTGCCACATATGTACGTTATTGTTGTTAACCATGAGCGCTAGCGACCCCGTGTCAGGCAGACCGCCACTCATTCCTTACAAAGTGAGCGCAGGTTTGCAGGCTGGCTGGGCGGCGGTGTTGCGTTTGTGGGCAAGTTTGGCTAGATAGGTGGCTATGCTGGTTGGGTTGGTTGGGCTGGCTGGTTGGGCTGGCTGGGACAGTTGTGTTTGACCAGCGCGCACTCCCGTTTCGCCCCCCGACGCGCGCATTATTTTGTTAAATCACGTCGGCGCGTTTGGGCTATAGCTACTACTCGGCGAAACGTGGATGCGCGACCAAATGAACAAGCGCAGGGGGGAAGGGGGGGAAGGGGGGGTCGGAATCTGTCTCGACAGAGCCACTGTCTATATGCCACAAAGCCGTGATAGAGATGACGTGTTCATATTCGCATTGGTTGGCCAAGCCCGCGCCTAGTTAAGCAATCGGCAGTGGGAACGTATGATGGCGCGAGCTCTCAGACTGAATCCACTCAACGTCCATGTTCCACCATCGCCAAGAATAAGAAAACGCGTCGGGTGCGCAGCGTTCAACAAGCCCACTGTCAATCTCAAACGCGCGGTTCACATCTACTGGCAGCCGCGGTCGAATCCCACGAGCCTTTTGGCCCGAAGTGGCGTGCAGCGTTGTTTCTTTAAGCAACCGCCTCACCACCCAAATTATGCAACGAGGTTGTCCCCCCCCTTCCCCATATTCTTCACCTACCCACGCCCCTGGGGAAATTACATTGCCTAGGGCTGCCTCAGCTACGCACCCAGAACAATGCGTGACCGCGCGCCCAAACCAACTACAAACAACGCGGATATGGGCCCTGGATGAGTTGGCGAAAGCACGCGAAGCGTTCCGAAGTGGAAACGGCACCTTGTCTCTGAGCACATCAACAATATCCTCCAAAGCGGACCTGGTCAGCTTCGTCCGCTGATCGTCCACTCGCCGCGCAAGAAGGGTCAGCACAAACTTAAAACCATCTTCAGATCTTTCCGCTCGGAGTTGGAGAAATTCGCGTTCAAATGGCTCCAAATGCGTCGGCAGGGCCGCCAGAACTGCCACGCTGAGCCAAATAGGCCCCAGGCTGAGTGGCATGGAATGGGGGGGGGGGGCTGGCTGGCGGGAATGCACTGGAAGGCCATGCGCCAGTGCCAGGGCCAATCTGTTTCACCAGCAATTCAGGGGCAGGCGGTCAATGTCGCTTTCTCCCCTAAGCCTCATTCTCCCCTGCGGGAAAGGTTTAGTCTTTCCCCCCCGACCACCCACCGTGAACCTAGACGAGGTGGTCCGCGACGCGTCGGAGCGCCCAAGATTGCCCAATATTGCTCCAAGAGTGCTTCATGCACTGCAATGGCACATCCAATATGCCCCAATAATATAACGCAAGATTGCCCAATATGGCTTTCAAAATGCTTCGGGGGCCCCGAGGTCGCCCCGAGTCGGCTCCAAGTGGCCCAATGGCCCACCAGGAAGGCCCACCACTAGTTAGACGTGTTCTTACATTTCAAAAGGGCGGAACTGTGGAAAAGATGGGCACGGGCGAA
The DNA here is from genome assembly GCA_963575745.1 of Prorocentrum cordatum. NCBI lineage: Eukaryota > Dinophyceae > Prorocentrales > Prorocentraceae > Prorocentrum > Prorocentrum cordatum. Next base: position 364,422 of record CAUYUJ010020348.1, read on the forward strand.
GGTGGCAAGAGATGGCGGTAATCAGGAGGGGGGCAGGGCAAGAGAAGAGGAGGTGCACCTAGGAGGACACGTGCGGCCAGGGTGCGCAAGGACAAAAAAAAACGCGCCATGAGGTGGAACGGGCGCTGGGCGTGCGCGGCGGGGGGGGGGGGGGCAAGCGGGGCGGCAGGCGGGCGGGTGGCGGGCGGGCGATGGGGGAAGGGGAGGGCGGGTAGATGGGAGACGGAGGGGGGGGGGGGGGGGTACTTAGGGCACGCGCGGGCAGTGGGCAGTGGGCATGGGCGCAAGGGGTGCGTGGGGGTGGGTGGGTGGGGGGTGTGGGAGATGCTTAACTCGCGCGCTCGACAATTTGCTTAAAAAACACTACGCGCATGAGTCAACGCGAGTCGTGGCCGCGTCATTTTGCTTAAAAAATGCGGGTGCGGAAGCAAAACGTCGTTGGCGATCGCGCCACTTAGCTTACATTTTGCTTACAGTTTGCTTACATTTTGCTTCAACGACCTTACATTTTGCTTCAACGACCTTACATTTTGCTTAAAAAACACGAGTGTGGAAGCAAAACGTCAAGGTCGTTGAAGCAAAACGTCAAGGTCGTTGAAGCAAACAGTAAGGTCGTTGAAGCAAAAAGTAAGGTCGTTGAAGCAAACTGTAAGGTCATTGAGCTTAAAAAAACGCGGGTAACCAGCAACGCGACGCATGCAACAAGCTAAACCAATGAAGCAAATTGAAGCAAATTGAAGCAAATTGAAGCTAATTGAAGCAAATTGACCCCGTTGAAGCACATTGTGCTTCAATTTGCTTACTTTTTGCTTGCAATTTGCTTACAATTTGCTTCGTTTTAGGCGTTTGCAGGTGTTTGCAGGTGTTTGCAGGTGTTTGCAGGTGTTTGCTGGCGTTTGCGGGCGTTTGCAGGCTAACGCCCGCAAACGTCGGGTGATTCTGGCGCGCGGGGGCTGCGCAAACGCAAACGCGGGCGCGCGGCAGGAGCGGGCGGACGAGGGAGCGGGCGCGGGCGCGGGCGAGGGGCAGTGGGAGGGAGGGCAACGGCGATTAGGTAGGACGCGCGGGAAAGAGAGCGAGGTGAGGGGCAAGAAGAAGTCGGGTGGCGGAGGGCGCAGGAAGAAGGAGAGAGAGGAGAGGGAAGGGGGAAAGGCGGGGAAAGGATCATGGAAAAGAAGAGGAACGAGTCACGCGGGTTCCTAATGCGTCTCCATTATGGTTCCAAGATTGCCCATATGGTAAGGGTATGGGGTTGTTTCATAAGCTTCAGTGCATCAGGGCTTCACCGCTTTAAATTAGCATGAGTGTAAGCATAAAAAAACAAAAAAATCAAAAACAAACAAAAACAAAATAAAAAAAAGCATTATGCGAATGCGACTCTCGCTTTAGCGCCGACCACATTCGTCTTGACAGCCCGCCAAGTACCTTGCACAATGCGACCCACACGGGTTTCAGAACTGGAACCCCTAAGACCCTGAGACTCATACCACCATGTGATCCTGGCATGCCGTATACGGCCATGTATATGCACCAACTACACACATATCCTGGGGCGCCAGAAGAGGGGATACATGTTTCAGCCGATCGTGTCGGCCGAGAATTCGTGCCTATTGGCCAAGAGCGCCGATGCGAGCTGACACGTCGTCGCAGCGGCGCTGCTGCAGCACGCCACTGACGCGTAAAAGAGCGGCGCTAGCAATTATTCAAGCACTGCGGATGCATCGATCGATGCAAGCAACCGTGTCGTCGTCGTCGTCGTCGTCGTCGTCGCCGTCGTCGTCGTCGTCGCCGCCGCCGCCGCCACCGTCGTCGTCGTCGTCGTCCTCGTCGTCGTCGTCGTCGTCGTCGTCGTCGTCGTCGTCGTCGTCGGCGTCGCCATCGTCGCCCGATGGATGGCGCGATGCATCATCCGATACGCCGTACGTCTACTGGTGCGCCCGCGGCGGGGCATCAGCCCCCTGCATGGCCCTCACGGCCTGCACGGCCCCGCGCGGCTGCGCCGCGCTGATCAGCTGGTTCGTCTCCGCGAGGCGGTCGGACACGAGCGCTAAGCGGTCGGCCACGACCTGCAGGCGCTCCAAGACGTCATCGAACTTCCTCTCGATGCGCTCGATGTGTTCGGTCTTCGTCTCCATGATCTGCTCCATCGCGTCGGTGATGGTCTGCGTGTGCTGCTCCAGCGCGTCGGTGATGGTCTGCGTGTGCTGCGCTGCCGCCGCTGGTGCTGGCGGTGCCGCCGCTGGTGCTGGCGGTGCCCCCGCTGGTTGTGGCGGTTCAAGTCCTGGAGCTGGCAACGCTGGCTGATTCTGCTGGTAGTTGTAGTCCGTGTAAACTCGTACGATCTGCTGCCGTCCGCGCGTAAATAGGCCCAGCTGATTCCACTGGCCCTGGGTCCTGCTAAGATGCCTGTTCCCCGTCAAATGGTCCGCTGTCACTCGGGTACCTGCATTCGATCACAAATAGCACCGCCAGAACTGGTCGGTGCGGCTCCACTCCATAAACGGCGCATCGGTCCACGTCCCGTCCTCAAACATCACTGACTGCGGGCACGTCATCTCGGTCTCCGTGTACAGGAAGGCGGCCATGCCGCCGCACTCCACGAACGAAAAAGCACAACCTGTGGTCGCCACAACGGCTTGGGCCCAAATGGCTGTCATCGTCGCCACGGCTGATCCACTGTGTGGCCGAGGACCCCCATCCTGATCCCCCTCATCGGCCCTATAATCATACTCACCATCATCGTGTCCCGTGTCCTTACCACGCCCCGAAGCGGGGGCGGAGACGCGCGGCGCTGTGCATTCAACAAACGAGGGCCAGCGAGGACCCATGCTAAGCATCATAGGGCATGTGCCGCTGCGGATTCAACACGACGACCCACATGCACGCTGCGGGTAAACATATTCACAACAAAGGCCGAACGCGCGCAGCGGGTTCAAAACAAGGAAGGCCCAGACGAAGGACGAATGCGCAGGGAGCGCATGGCGCTGCGGGATCAAAACGAGGACCTAACCTGCGTGTGTTTGGTGCTGCGTTGTTGTATATGTGCGGTGGGTGATGTGTGCTTGTTCGAAGCTCGGCTATAGCGCGTGCGTCCGCCGACCACGCGCGGGCCTCGAGCAGCATGAGTTAGGTTTGTTCGACGGTGCGGGTTTTCTGAGGTATCCCCAAGATAGGGGTATTCCCAAGATAGTGTAGCATTGGATGGTGAGACGACACGACGATAAGACGATACGACGACGCGACGATAAAGACGCCCAAAGACCGCCGAGATCGAGCGACATTTGGCCCACAGACCGTTTCCTTAAACGTTTTTTGAAGGAAGGGGGAGGATACAATTTTTTGGTTCGGTTGTTGGAAGGGGCCCCAAGGCGAGCTCCCAAGTGATGCGCCTTGGTGGGCGGAGACCAAGGTGGGGCGCTCGGGCTTCAGGAAGGGGGGGCCCTGAGGGGAGCCAATCGGGGCACCGTTGAATGGCACAGCGCGGCATAGCTAGCTATGAGCCAGGGGTGATAGTTACAGCGCTGGGCGGTGGGACGGCACAACGATATGACGATGCTACGGTACATCGTATCGGTTTATCGGCTTGTCTGTTGATCACCTGGCGGTACCATATATCGTCTTATCATCTTATCGTTTGGCGGCTTTCCACACCGTTGTATCGCCTTACCGTCTTGTCGTATTATATCACTTTATCGTTGTATCGTCGTATAGGCGCATCGTCTAGCTTTGAAACAGCAGGCCCCATAGTTGCCCACAATGTGTACATATATGTGTATATATATGTATATGTATGTGGATGTATGTGCGTGTGCGTGAGCTTTTCTATCCACGATGACCAGTGACAGCTCCTACCATGCCTCCAGGAGCCCTCCATGTCTCCAACGCCCCAAGGCTGCCCCCAGGAAGTCCCCAATGCGCTTGCACTGGTTTGAGACAGCCACCCCACGAAACCACACCCTGCAAAACCACTGACAGGTTTAATGTGTTGTGCAGTTCCACCGCGTCATGCCCGATGGGCCTTCAAGACTCCACGCTGGCTCCAAGATGGCCCAATAGAGCCTCACGAGGCGTCCAGGGGGTGGGTGAGGGAGGCACGGTGAACCCACGAGCGCCCACTACCACCCGCAGCCCACGAGAGCCACATCAGGAACACGAGCCCAGACGAGCAAATTTCCAACCAGCAAAGGACATTGACGTAGTGTGGTTATGATGTAAGGGCAGGACAATGGCATGGCCTTCGGGCACTGCTGAGCGTTCTGGCGGGGGGGGCAATGAGAAATAGGCCCCACCAATAGGGTTGGTAGGCAACCGTGCCAGCACCCAAGGGGCATTGCGGGAACAAAAAAATGAAGGCAATCGAGTGAGGCAGTGACGACGCGCACAAGTGTGCGACTGGCAAGGCACACGCAATCCAAGTCAAACTGCCCCGCTCTAAATGGCGATGCGCAGAGGGAGGCCGCTGCCGCGGCAAGGACGCTCTCAGCTTCAACGCACATCTCGCATGGCGCGGCGGATGCTCATCAACCCGCCTTGTGGGCATTGGCCGCTGACCAAACGTCAGACGATTAGACCAAGCGCCAACCGTGCCGTCGTACTTGGTGCCAAACACACACTCACCAACAAGAGGGGCAGCCTTAAACAGGCGCGTCTGGTAGAGGAATAGCGCGCCGCGCAACCCTTGCGGGAGGCGCCATGCCATCATCATGGCAATGCGTGGGCGAACTGATATCTTCGCCCTCGTCGCAGTAGTAGTCTGCCGAGACGTTGTCAGACTGGTCATCTTGCGAATCAGACTGGTCACCCTGCGAGTCGAACTGGCCACGCTGCTCCAGCAGCTCCATCGCGGGCTCTGCGGTCCGCTCTAGCAGCGGCAGCACCACGCCCCGACGCCTCTCGTTCAGCCTGTCCCGCGACGTGCTCCCTCAGCTCGTGCAACAGCTGACGCCTCAGCCTTGTATTCTCGTCCGTCAGGCCGTCGATCCTCGCTCTGTACATGGCTGCCATATCGATCAGTCGGTCAGCCGCCGCGCTCTGCATACGGGCGGTCCTCTCCGCCGCGCGAGCATGCGCCTCGACCGACGACGACGACGACGACAACCCTTGTCGCTCGCGTCGGTCGTCGTCGCCGTCGCATTCGCTGTGGATCCCTTTCGCATTCGTCGCCGCCCTTTGTCGTGCCCGCCATTGCCGTCGGTCGTCGGCGCGTCGTCGTTGTCGCCCCTCGTCGTCGGTGTCGCCCTTGCCAGTCCTCATAGTCATCGTCGCCGTCGTTGGCCCCTATCGGTGCCCTCGTCGTCGCCGTCGTCGTCGAGCTTTGTCGTTGCCGCCGTCGTCGTCGCCGTCGACGCCGATCTTGGTCGCCGATGTCGTCGGCCATTGCCGTCGTCGCCGCCGCCGCCGCCGTCGATGCCGTCGTCGGGCAGTGACGAGGGCCGACTGTCGACGACTCCGACGGCGTCGGCGCTGCATGGTGACGAAGACGACGGCTCTGGCGACGACACGCACCGACGACGACGTGCACGACGGCCGACGGCGACGAATACGGTTGGAGCCGACAAAGGCAACAACCGTATCCGTCGCCGTCGGCCGTCGTGCACGTCGTCGTCAGTGCGCCTCGTCGCCACAGCCGTCGCTTTCGTCAACATGCAGCGTCGGCACCGTCGGAGCCGTCGCCAGTCGGCCCTCGTCTCGTCACTGCCCGACGACGGCAACGACGGCGGCGGCGGCGGTGGCGACGGCGGCAGCGGCCGACGACATCGGCAACAAGAACCGGCGCCGACGACGACGACGACGACGATGGCGACAACGACGAAATTCGACGACGACGGCGACTACCGACGACGACACAGAGCGACGACGACAAGCGCCTGCCACTCGGCCAGCGTCGGCTGGAGCGCCAACGCGTGGCGCAGGCGCTCGTCGTATGCAGCGCCGCCACCCTGGCGCGGCGATCTCGAGCGGCTCGGCTGGGCGGCCGCCGTGGTTGGGCCCGCGGCGCCAGCCGCGAGCAGCGGCGACGCCGTCTCTGCCCCGCGCCCCGTCACCACCATCAGTTGCCACCCCTGCGCGAAAGGGCAACCAAGCACCGTCGGGCTTGCAGGGGGCGCAGGAGTCGCCACAGCGGCCGCTTGCCCGTCGTCTTCGGCGGGCGGCGCTCCAGGCAGGAATATTGCCGCACTCATGGGGCCTGCGCCTGGCTTGGTGCGAATACCCTCGCACGGTGCGCAATGCTTCGCCCAGGGCACACAGCGCCCCGTAGATATCTGAACAAAAAATATTATGCTACATAACGGACAATGACTTTTGGGGGTTTGTGGCTTTGAGGCCCAAAGTCCAGGGTCCGATGCAATTGCTACGTTGAAACCAGACAGGTATATATATGATAAGCCCTAGAAGCATGCCCAACGAACAGCGCGTGCCACGTAACCAATACATGCGCCATACAATGCCAGCCATATACAGTCGGCACGCCTTACGAGCCACATGCACCGATAAACCATGAGCAATGCATACACCATTATGAGCCACATCAGCCGTACATGCCCTGGACGTCCTACGCGACATGTTTACAATATCAATTGTCTGACCCTCATACGACATATGGGCACATTGCACCCTATAACGTCGGTAAGCTCCACAGGCCCTGTATATAGGCCTTGCTAGCCCTATATGCTTGGTCATCAGCACGGCCCTTGCAGGCCTCATGGCCTTCATACGCAGCAGCCACACAAGGCCCTATATGCACCAACTAAGCACTGACATCACAGACGCCCACCGTAAACCCTAGACATGGCCCCACAAGGTCTATGACCCCACTTCACCGTAGACGGCATACACGCAGATGCTACAGATAAGACGTACCAGCGCGACCAAGATTCCCAATTATTTGAATCATATACGTCGCATTGAAACCACATATAGACCACGTAACCCACGTGCACCGTCTAAGACATCAGGCTTATGAGTCTTCTGTACAAGCCTCGCGAGCCCCATCCAGCCCCGTGAGCCTTACAGGCCTTATAAGTCACTCCAGCAATGCAAAACCAGCGGGCGGCGTCGAGGCCGCGACGAGGCGTCGGCGGCGGCGACAGAGCAGCCGCCAGACCCGCACCCAAGCGCAGTTTATCATATAAGTCCAGCAGCCTTCTGGGCACAAGTGGTTTAAGTAGCTAGCCCTTGCAGCTTACAATCGTAGCCCCTCACGCTGCTCTATCCCCTAGACTTCGCCGCAGCGTCCGCAAGACCCTGCAGGGGGGGGGGGCGCAAAGCTGGTCATGCGATATCCTGAAGTCATTGCTAATCGACCCTGCTATACTTTGCAAACCAGGCCCTAGCAGACCCTGCAAACGAACCTGCAATGCATTCCAACACCCTGCAATACCATGCACATAACCCTGCCATGCCTTGCAATTGTCCTGCACCTCCGCTTCTGGGCGTGGATCGTCTATGAGGTTAACTCTTCCCTGGCGGCCTCTCGGGGCACTCTCAAGGCTTCGGGGCGAAGGAGGGGGGGGGGGGGGCTAGGTGGCCCCACGAGGGGGGTGCGCCAAAAGAGCCCCACGAAGGTCCCAATCGAGCTACAGGAAGGCCCCACGAACGACCCCAGACTGAGCACCCCTGCTGTCAAGGGCAAGGGCCGTCATCTTGACAACCCTCGGGGCCCTCATTGAGCCAGTCTTGGGCACCATTCGGGCCCTTCGGGCGCCTTCCCAGGAGGAACCACTTGCTGTAAATGACGATAGTCGCCGTTTCGACAGCTGGATGGCCCTTGAGGCCTCGATGGGGGCTCTCCTGGGGCCCTCTTGGGACCCTCAAAGCCCTTCGGGCGCCCTCCCCAGGCACCGAAAAGGCCCTCAGAATGCTTCAAGAGGGACCCACAATGAGCCCACCTGCTGTCAACGATGAGGGCAAGGACCTTACCAGCAAGGAGCTCCCTTAGGGGCCCATATTTGGGCCCTCCTGGGCACGTCTATGAGCCTGGCTTGTACCCTTAAGGGCCCCTCCCCCAGGGCCCTTGGGCAAGCCCAAGAGGAGCCCCCCCCCCCCCCCCTGCAGCCAAAGACAAGGGCAGTCACGGCCAGGTGGCACTCGTGGGGTCCCCCTTGAGACCCTCCTGGCGTCATCCCGCGGCCTTATTGGGGCTTATTGGAACCATCTTAAGGCTCATCCCAAATCCCCTTTGATGCAACATTGCCCCCCCCCCACACCACTACCACTCTCGGGGCCACCCCGAGGCTCTCGGTTGCGCTGCATGCTGCCACATTGCATGTTGCAACGCATCCCTGACCAAGACATCTTGTCTAGTCATCTTATCTGGATGGGCTGGTAGGGGCACGCGAAGCATCACCATTAAATGCAAACCAATAGGTCCATGCACCGCTTCGCTACCTTAGCAGCACAACCAGGCACAATGCACCTCCAGGGCGGGAACTGATGGGGGAAGTAGACATAGGAGAAATGCATGGGATGGGACAGGAGGCAGCGGAGAAAGGCCGATGACAAAGGTGAGAGGTGGTGAGCCAGGGTGAGGCCGAGCGGGAATGACACGTTCTCTGGCGCAGGGCATCTCAAGACGCCGATGTCTGCACTCAACGTGTTTTCCCAGACGGTTGTGCACCGCCTGTGCTGCATCAAATATCGGCGCCTGCTAGGCGCAGGCGGCGGGAAGACGAGCAACAGACAGCAAGCTGCAGCTCTGAGAGTACACGCGCGGGCGGCCACGACACGATTGCCGCATGCATGGTTGGGCAAGCCATGCCCTTGCACCACGCAGCTCGCGAGCAAAATGCACGCGATGGTTAAATTGCCAGTCCTCTGGGCCAAAGTGGCCCCTGGGCCAACGCTTGCATCACACACCTTCTACCCTTTCTGTACGTGATGTTCCTCCTCACTCCACCTACCTGGGGGGGGGCACACTGTGGCAGCGCCCAAAGTGGCCCCAGCAAGGAGTGGCCAAAGACTATCTCGCGAGCATCGGTTCTGGATGGGGTGTTCGGGGTCAGCGGTGCGGTTCTGAGCTATGCGCCGTACTCATCACAACAAGTGCGCGCGGCCTCGCGCGCGAGCAACCCCAGAACCTCTGCCCACCATGAGACGGACTGGCTGCAAGCATTAACGTCCTACCTACATATCTGGCGATTGCTCACTCATCACTTAGGCTGCTTCGCACCTGCCTGATCGTCCTCTGGGCCGTCACCCTCCTCATCTTCATCTTCTTCGTCCTCATCATCTGCGCCGTCACACTCGCTCTGGAGGGCCTCGACGCCAAAGCCGCCGATGTCCTTCTCGTCCCCTATGGTGATCTGCTCGGGCGCGGCGCGGGCAGCCTCGCGACCGCCGCCATCGCGCCCGCCAGCAGCAGGACGATCGGAGCGGCCCGCAGCCTGCGACAACCGCAGCGGGAGACAAGGCGCTCACGACGATCATAGGCACAAGACATGCACTGGACGCAATCGCTGTAACCACTCGGCAACTCACAAACCACCGTCGCACAATACAAATCAGGCGAACATTGCACACTAGCAACACAGCAACGGCGGACACGTTGATGACAAGTCTCACCAACTCTTCAGGGCGGCATATGAGAGGACGGCCACACCGAGCAAATGAGGGAAGCGAAGGACGAGACTGGACGCATGCATGAGGGAGCTGGGAGACGGACGATGAATCGCATGCGGAGGATGGGACGGGCCATGAGTAGAAGGATGATGCTGACACGGGTGAGGGGAGGACATCGGCCGAGAGAGGGGAGGGTTGCAATTCCCACCCCCGTTGCAACCCCCCTCCCCCTCCCCGCCTCCCCCTTCGCACATCCCCCAATCGGAGCCAGAACCACACGCACCTCTTGGGTAGCTCTCAGGGGGGCTCTTGGTGCGCTTCTGGGCGCTCGCGGGCCAGTCTCGGGCCTTTTTTTTTCTGGGGCATCTGTTGGGGTTATCTTGTGCAGCTTTGGATCCGTCTTGAAGCCTCGGGAGGGGTCACCGCAAGCAAAAAGGCAACGCAACACAACGCATTGATAACCATTTGAAATGTGGGTTTTGATGAAACCGTGGGCCTCTTGATGGCCCTCCAGTGGGGGGCTCTTTGACCATTTGTGGCCGTCTGGGGGGCGGTCTTGGGGGCTCTTAGGGCATATTGTAAGCAGCTCGGGCGTGCGTGCGTTGTAGTTGGCCATCTTGGAGGCCCAGTTGCAGTCCGATGTCGTTTTGGAGCCGTTGCGGGAAACCTTGGACGCTTCAACCTAGCAGACCAGTCTCCAGGTCCAGGGGAGCGGGGTAGGGCGAGGGTGTTACTTTCCTCGAAGGAGGGAAGGGGTTGGGCGAGAACGTGGTTTAAGCCACTTCCCTGACCACCCCAACTTGTCAATGCATCGTTTCTGGATGTGCTGGTGGCAACACGCTAAATCGTAACCACTGTTATCTAGGACCATGCGCCTGCCTGAACGCACGAGAGATGCAAATCAACAAAACAGGGAAGCAACTCAGCCTCAGTGTCATCCTTCTCAGCGCAATGCTTCTCAGCATCATCGTCATCATCACGGGCGTCAGGAGCAAGCGACGGCAATGGGGCATCCTGGAAGTGTTTGTGCTTTGCTTTCTTCTGGCCGCCGTCGCCCGCCAGCTCAGGCTTGCGCTCCTCTCCTCCTCCTGCCCCTGGCTTTGCCGCCTTCGGCTTGCCTTTCTTGCCCTTCTTGGTGCCGCCGGCCGCCTCCTCTGGTGACGCCTGCTTCGTCGCTGCCATCTCCCGCGCCTCTGCAGCGCGCAACTGCTTCCTCAACTTGTCAGCCTCATGCTTTGCGTTCTTCTGCTCTCGGGCCCTGATGGCCTGCTCCTGTGCTCGAATCGCTTCGATCTCCTGCATCCTCGACTCCTGAACCTGTCTGTTGAGCCCCTCTGAGATGCTTCTCCTCGCTGTCCACTGCTCCTCGAGCCACTCCTTCCCCAACGTAGTGAAGAGCGCGTAGCTCGCGGTCTTCGTCGGGTCCCACTTCGAGACGGCCAGCAAGCTGTGAAACTCCGCCTGGCCCCCGCCCCACCTCCAACGAGCGCTGCACACACCCCAAAAAAAACGCACGAGGAGACATGATACACACCACAGGGCAACCATACAAATGCAAGACCAGCGCCACCTGTCCAACACACGTGACCACATGGGACAACCAAGAAGCCACGAAATGCACGCCGCAGGTGAAGCCGCGCGCGCGTGAAGCGCACGCAACTTCACCTGACCACGCGCCACGGAGGCATCCGACGCCCTTTTGGGCACCCTTGGAACGACCAACCGACGCGAGCAGCCAAACGAACAACGATGCAAAGGATCGGGGCAAGGGTATTCGCGGACTCGTGTCGTTCCGACCCGATCCTGGATCGGGTCGAAAAGACGCGAGTCCGCAGAGACCCTCGACTTCCTCCTCCATCTCTCCCCTTGCTCTTCCGTTCTGTCCACTCTCCTCCTTCTCCTCCTCTTCCTCCTCCTCCTCCTCCTTCTCTTCCTCTTCCTCCGCCACCCTCGCGTCCTCGTCCTGATCCTCAAGTCTGTCTCCTTGTGCACATGCTCCGCTCTCTCGCCCGCCCCGCCCCTCCATGTTCTCGATGTACTCATGCTCCGCAAGGTGCTGCAGCGCACGCTGGTCGGGCTTCTTCAGGCCCTGGATGGTGGCAATCCATTTTGGTATCTTCGTGTCATCGCCAAGCTCGCTGGCGTACTTCCCGAGTGGGCGGCCGTTGTGCTTCATGCTGTCGTCGGAGTCGTCGCTGTCCGCGCTGTCGTCGGCGTCGTCGCTGTCGTCGTCGTCGTCCGAGGCCGCCTGCAGCGGCTGCCGCTGCTTCAAGTTCTGCTTAAAGGCTGACCGCGGCCGCGAGTCCGAGCGACAGCGCTTCTTCTCCCTCATGTTGCTGGTGTGGCCCTTCTCGCGCTTCTGGCCGTCGCTCTTCTCCCTCTTGCTGTCGTTGCCCTTCTTGAGCCTGTCGCCAATGTCGATATTGTGCTTCTCGCCCTTGCTGCGAGCCTTGACTGACAGCTCGCTTCGACGATGGCCTTTGACAGGGGTCTGATCCTGCTTGTCGCTCTTGCCGACAAAGCCGTCCTCCTTCTCCTTCCTCATCTTCATCTTCTTCGTCTCGGCCGAGCCGATCACGTCATTGGAAGCTGAGTCCGACATGTCGCCTGAGTTCTGATCGCTGTCGCTCATGTCTGAGTTGTCGCTAGCCTTGGCCTTCTCCATGGCCGCGAGCGCACTCTTCAACCACGTGTGCTGGCACTTCATCTTGGCGAGCTCCTGCGCGGGCTGGCGGGCGCGCCGCCTCTCGGTGGCAGTTTTGACGTTTCCACGGGTTTCTTTGTGGGCCTCTTGGGGGCCTCGTGGGCTTCTGGAAGTCTTTTGGAGTCCCTGGGCGCCTCCTGTGGCCTCCTGGGGGCATCGGTTTGGCGGGTGTCTTGCACTGTCGCTTTGTGCTCCCCCTTTTGGCTTTCTCTTGGGGTGGGCCTCTGGGGGCCGTCTGGTGGGCCTCAGGGGCCGCCCTGGGGCCCTCTTAGGCCGCGCTGGGGCCCTCTTAGGGGTTGCTTGGTCCGCCTTAGGGCGCTGTTCGGAGCCTCGATGTCCGGCATGGAGCGTCGAGGCACGAAGAAGCGAGAATCCCAATCACATAGGAACCCTGAGTAAAAATCAATGGTTTGACATCTTGGCACCTTCTCGGGTGGCCTCGTAGAGCGCCCCTGTGGCTTCTTGGAGGTCTATTGGGCCCTCTTGGGGCCACTGGGCGTTTATATTGGGCGCTCTCGGGCCGCCTTGGAGACTTATCGGGCCCTCTTGGGCAGCGCGCGTGCACGACGGTGTGCTCATGTCTAGACCACCTCGCCCAATCTACACGAAGCGCTGCTTTGCTGGTCTACTCACCTCAGCTTAACCCTGTGCTGCGCGCGCAACTCAGGCTCGAACTACTCTACTCTGACCTACATGCTACACCTGTTATTTACGCAACTCCATGCTAGATAACGCTTCCCCTAGGCATTCCACCACATACTTTAGTGCACCCTATGCCAACCTACTTTCAACTCTGCAATGCCCACCACGGCGCCACGAGGCACGAAGTGGAGTTACCCCCATGCTTCTGATGCCCCCTGCCCTGAACTCCAAGATGCTGAAGATGGCCTCCAAGACGGCCCAAGAGCCCCCCAAGACGTCCTCCAAGAAGGCCCGAAAGGATCAAAATGGCCTCCAGGCTGCCAGGATGACCTTCAAGATGCCCACGTGTTCCCCGAAGGCTTTTCAAACCGATTCGGGGACCACGTGGTCCGATAGCTTGGCAGGTCTGGCCTCAACGTTCGGCCACATAGGCGCTTCCACAATTGCAGGGGGCGGCGATGATTCGCCGTAGGCGTCTTCGATACAATCCTACATGACGCTCCCCTCCCATTCCCCTTGCACGCTCCTCTTTTCAGCCGCTGCCTCTTCCCTCCCCTTCCCTCCCTCCACGTCCTCGTCAGCCTGCCTCTTCAATGACTCGTACATGTCTTTCACCTCGCGGACGCCCTCCTCGGCGGCCAGACATTGGCATGGCGAAACGGGGACGCCGAGGACGACGGCGACGACGACGACTACGGCGAGAATGGTGCTGATAATGTTGCTAATCGATAGTGGGATCGATAGTGAGATCGATAGTGAGATTATCAGATTGACAGTGAGATCGGCAATGGGATCGATAGTGCGATTGGTTGCGGGACCCCGTGGCTCATAGCAATATGACCGATGATTGAAGTGCGAGGGCCGATGCACTGTGAATGAGCATCGGAGGCTGAGGGTCGAGACTCGGGGGTCGAGGATCCGAGGCCAAAGTGCGGGAATCGAGCCGAGGACAGAGGACTGAAGTTCTCAATCGACCGCCGAGGGCCCGTATTTGACGTTTGCGGGCCACGGCACCAGCTCCTCACCATCCTCATCCACATCATCACCCTCATTCACTTCCTGCTCCCCTCTGCCCCCCCCCCCCGCATGCCCACATTTCTGACAAGACCTAGCCACGATTGCTCAAACGGGTGAGGGGTGTGGACGGTGAGCGACACGCAGAGGGCAATGCGAGCGATCACACTATCGATATCATCGACCATGCAAGTGGTAGAATCACCGATTTCATTATCGATCTCATTCCTAATATCACTATCGATCTTACTATCGGTTTGAGTGTGTTGATCGCCGAGTGCACGTTCATTCGCGCGGCGCAGTGCGCACAGCACTTCCCAGGGTAGCGAACGCTTACGCAACGCACTCGACAATGCAACGCAACGCAACGCACTACAATGAACGCAGCACCACATCATTTACTGAGACCTGAGGAGAGGGAGGGCATTTGCGCTAATGCACGCGGCAGTGCAAGCAAAAAAGGGTCGGTCCTTCTTGCGCTTGTCCCACTGCTCTTGCCACACGGTCATCTGGTGCCCCATCGTAGTGTCTTTATCTGCCCTGAATTGCTTTGAAGCTGGAACGTTCAGAGCACAACATAAAAGCTTGAGGCACTGTTGTTTGTAATTTGAGCCCTGGGTCGTCCGAAGGTTTGCCAATGCTTCGCTATGCTCTTTTGCTTTGTTTCTGTCTGTGTAACGATTGATCATGGTCCCTCGAACCTGCCTCATGTGAAACGAACTCTTGGATCCAAGCTCACCGAGATCTTCTGCTGTCACTCCGACACCTTTCAAATTCAGGATAATATACTCTACCTGTTTGATCGTTAGTTTGTCGTACTTGCGGTGGCGTGCTCGAAGCTCGATCTCTGCCTCATATATGTAATCATCAGACTCGTCGTCTGAATCTGAGCCCTTTCTTTTTTTAATATCATCACTTTTACCATAATACGCCTTCATGCCAGAAGTCAACAAGCTCTGAATCGGATCTGGGCCACTGCTCGGTTTGCTACGCCTTTTGCCCATCGTTTGTCCTGTGTTCGGTATGCGGACAGCCCCGTGCGCGGCGAAGACGTGCAGGCTTAGCTGCTGAGCCAAACAAGCAATGCGGATCATGATGCATCCCTGCACTGACGCGCATCGCAATGCACTTCAGGCAACGCAGGACATACACTGATTGCGTGGACAATGCAAGCCTATGCAACACATACCACATCACATGAATGCACCGCCATGCAATGCCAGTCTCACAATGCAGTGCACAATGCAAGTACATGCAACAGGCGCAGATCGTGTATGAATGTTCGCCGACGCTGGGCCCAACCGTGCAGGCACAACCGCGCGCTGCACATATGCGCACCCCCTCTTGCTGTGAACGGAATGACGAGGGCAAGGCGTATCAATTCACCAAGATGTGGCAGGGCAGGGGACGCGGGGGCAAGATAGTAATTGTACACACACGGCAGAGCAACCTGGTCTGTCGAGGGCAAGGTTGAGGATGGCACGGCGAGGGGGCAAGATGCGGGAAAGCGGATGCATACTTGCACACCAGGCGGAGGGGTGAAGGGAGCGGCGGAGTCGAGGTCGCGGGGGGGGGGGGGCTGAACGGGGGGGGGGGTGGGGGGGAGGGGGGGGGGGGGGGTGGGGGGGGGGGGGGGCTGACGGGGGGTGAGGGGGCGAGAAGCATGAGGGCGAGGGCATACGTATAAAGAGACGGGCTGGCGACGGCGGCGGCGACGATGACGATGGTCGCGGGGAACAGTAAGGGACAGATGGGGACCGTAGGGGGCCGTAGGGGACCGCAGACGACCAAAGCGACAATAGGGCACCGTAGGGGACCGCAGGGGGCCGCAGGGGACCGCAAGGAACCGTCGGGGCCCGTAGGGGCCCGCAGTGGACCGCAGGGGACAGCGGGAGGCCGTAGGGGACCGACGGGGCCGCATAAGGCAGAGGGGACCGTAGGGGTCCGCGAGGGGCAGCAGGGAGCAACTGGGGACCGTATGGGGACGTAGAGGGCATCAGAAAACAGACTGGACAGTAGGGGCCCGTAAGTAACCGTTCTCTGGGAAGCCATGAGGAAACCTGGGGAATCACAGAGGGTCCCTGTGGATCCTGGGGGGTGGCCACGCGAAACCCAGGGGGCTCATGAGGGGCTTTGGGGGTTCCAGAGGGGCCCACGCCCAAAATAACCCAGCATAACCAAACCCCAACAATATATTCACTGACATGCATGGGAGTGCGCTGCAGCCACACCGAATTCTCAATAAAACACGCATGCGCGACTTAGTACACCACGCGAACGCACTACACCAAAACATTATAACAACGTATTACACGAATACACTAACACCTGATACTACGCGAACACTCTGCGCTAATGCACTACACACATACGCTGCAATAATACACTTCACTCATACGCTCTACGAAGACACTGCACGACAACGCTACGCGAATACGCGACACGGACGTGCTACGCCAATTCATGCCACGACATCAACAATTATGATTCGTGTTGTTGCATGGTTCCAGGGGGGCCTTCAGAGAGCCCAAGAAGTCATTTTTCGAGCCGCGAAGCTTTCAAATGTGAGCCTCCGAGAAGCCATAACCCATCGCAACCATAAAGGCACTCAATGTGTGTTGCCTTCCCGCCGTTTCGCCCCCGTCAGCTTGCCAATGCCGCAAGGAGGCCTGGGGGTGGCCAAAGAGAGCCCCGCGAGAGGCCCCAGATTGCCCCAAGACGGCACCAGCGTCGTGGACTAGGCAGCGCGTCGTAAAGTGTCGCGTACTAAACATCGCGTGCTCAGTGTCGCGCAGTAATTAAGTGAGTGTCGCGTAGCGGCGTACCATTAGCTGCCGTAATAACGTAGGGCTGGCGCGTCGTGTAGTAGCGCAGGTTGATTACGCAATAGGTTCGTGTAGTGCCTTGGCGCCGTGCAGTTGTATTGTGTACTATATTAGCGTGTTAGCGTTGTGTATTCGCATCGCGTTGTAATGTAGTGTATTCGTTTGGCGCGTACTGTAGTGGCAGATTTAGCGTCGTTTCTGTCGTATTACATTTAGTGCAGCTTATGTCGTGCCTTCAACTTAATATAAGCTCGTGTGCGATCTGTAATGCAAAGACACTCCAAGACACTCCAAGCTCTCCCCAACCCCAAGACACCTCAAGATACCCAAAACACTCCAAGACACCCCCAAGGCACCCCAAGACAACCCCTCCCCAAGACACCCCAAGACATCCACCCAAGACATGCAAGACACCCCAAGACACCCCAGGAGGAGGAGGGAGTCGGGGGGAAGCGAGGGAGAGGAGGGAGAGACTTGTCTCTCTCCTGAGCCGCAATCCGCCAACTGGCGCGTCCGCTCTGCTGTGGTGGCTATTGGCGCGCTCTCAGATCCACCAGTGCGTCGCTATGCCGTTGTAGTCAAAGCCGACGTGCACGCTGCCGCCTCCAAGGGGGATGATGATGCTAACGTCGCGTGGCCGCTGCATCCAGGTCAGCTCCGCAAGCGTCCTCTGCTGCTCGTACAACCACTCGCTGTACTTAACCTGCGCCATTGTTGAAGCATGCGCTGGGAGCTGATCTACTGGCACATCAGGTAGGATACGGCTGTCATGAGCTGGGAGCTGATCTGCTGGCACATCAGCGCCTGTAGCGGCTGCGAGACGGGTGCTGAGACGGCTGTTACGGCTGCCCCGACTGCTCAGGCTCGCGCTGGACGGCGCTGGAGACGGCGTCCTGCAGCGCTCGTCCATCACAGGCGTGGGAGGGAGCACGGTCACGGTGTCCTGGATGATCTGCTCGAATGCGGACTGCGGCTGCCTGGGCATTGCAGGCGAGCCCTCAGAACTTCTGTTGGCCTGAGCGAAACTGGCTACGGAACAACATTAAAACCCCATGACGCCCATTGCCCCAAGACACCCCCAGGAGCCCATAGCCCCAAGGCACCCAGGGCACCCGAGACAATCCAGGACGCCCATGGCCCCAAGACACCCCGCCCCCCAGAGACGCCTACGGCCCCCATGAACCCAAGACGCCTGAGGCCACAATACACCCGAAACATTCATCATGTATGAGTTGGTGTCGTTGTCAATCCGCTGGTGCCCCCAGGGCTAGGCCGTCCCCCCCCTGTGCTTCGGGGGAAGACGGCTTGGCCCACCCCAGGAGCACCGCCCCTTGGGCTGCCGTCTCCTCCCGCGAGGCGGGCGAAGACGACCGCGCCCACCCAAAGGGCACGACGGGCGCGTGAGGAAAGTGTGGGCACCCCCAGGCACCCCAGACACCCCCTCCCCAAGACACCCTCCCCACAACATGCAGAATCCGATTGAATATTTAGACATCCTGGAATCCTGAAGAAGTTGAAGGGAAAACTAAGAACACCTGGGTCAGTCCCTAAAAACCGAACTCTGATACATCCGGAGGAAGGCAGATGAATCCTGAAGAGCCCTGACGTACAAGCAGGCACCCAAGTAAACGTCCCATATGCACCCCGAGAAACCACCACGCTTCGAAGACGCCTCTGGCCCACAAACCAGGCGCGCTTTAGGATGAGCCGCGGGCCCACGAACCCAAAGAGCGCCCAAAGGAGACCAAGACAAAAAAAGAACAAAAAACTAAGTAAAACGGCAATTATGAGGATTTTCAATTCTGTATACGACTCACTTCTCAAAAGTTGTGCGCTGGCCGCCTCCAACCCGGCAGTTTGGAGTTGTTATTTGAGCTCCTGCTGTTCTTGAACTGCCCCAGCTGTGGCGATGTTTTCCCCTTCTTGCCGCCGCGACAGCTGCAGACACTGCGTTGGCATCGACAGATCGACTGTCTTTCGGAGGCTATCATTTCGGCATATCTGTTCTCAGCCTCTTCTTCCACGATCCGCTTGGCGGCCGTGGTCTGGCATGACATGTGTTCCAGCAGTTCTTGTTCTCGCTTTCTGACCGCCTGGGCCATAGCGAGTCTCTCAGCCTCGAACGTCTTCCGAAAATCCTCAACGACTGCCTGCACCTCTTCTCTTTCCAATCGGGCTTTCTCTGCTCTTTGAGCGTCGCGGGCCAGAAAATATTGCTGGGTTTTGGCCTCGACACATCTAGCCTGACCTTGCATCGCCTGGAGTTGAAGGCACGTGCTGCCATGCTCTTCCATCGGCATGCAGTCCTCACATAGCCGTTGATTGCTACAGGTAGTACACACGTCTGAGCAATATCTACATACTGGACGTCTACAGGCCCCTCCAGGCTTATGGGCTTTCCCCGGGCATCTGGTCTCCGCCCGAGGCGAACAGTTAGGGCCATAGTTCCAGCAAGTTTCTCGCATCGATATTGTGCTGTGGCCCCTCGATGTAGATCGAGCTCCAGATCTGGGTATCTTGAGTCTTCCTCGACTCGAGGCATTCGACCTGGGACGCGGGCGCGTGCTCTCTGGCGGCTTTGGCACCTCTCGAAGTTCCCCATCCCTTTCGTCCTGTCGTATCAATTCATTAAAAGAAGCTGGGGGTTCAATTATTTCATCGCCCTCAACTACCATGGGTATCGACGGTTGCCAATCGCCTGGGGCGACGGCAGCCCGATGAAATCCATCTGGGAACGGGAAGTCGTCCAAATCATAATCCTCGTTCCTTTGCCTCTTGAGTTGAGGGGCGGGAGTTCGCCCTGTGATCTCCCGGTCATGCTTCGCATGTGTCCGACATTCGACTTCTACCTCGATCGCCTGGGGCGCCAGGTCGCTTATCTCAATGTCCGAGTCTGGTTTTGCGAATGCTGCCCCAAGGGCTTCTACCTGATCGCAATCAATCGTCTCTTGCCCGGGGGAACACCTCTCGTCTTGGACTGGGTGGTCGGCATCCATTATTGAGGGCAAATCTCGACCTATTGACACCTGATACTTAGCATACTCGATGTCAGTTTCCATGGAGCCAATATCACTTTCATCATCAAGTTGTTCGTCGCTGTCCTGGCCAGTCTGTCCACGCAAAGCTATTGGGATGGGTCGAGCTCTTTGCGTGTGTTCCCCATCCGTCTGGGACGGTGGGGCATGCGCCTCTGGGCCCTTCATCTTCTCCTGGCCCGCTGGCTTGGCCAGCGACCGGTACAACAGTCCGCGTAGCAATCGGGCTGGAGTTTATCGTTTCCGAAGATACCGCTATTAACGATCTCGAGAAAGCTCCTCGTCTGATCTTTACTGTTGTGCCGTCTCGTCTGGCCGGACCTGGGGTCTGCCCACGATCTCCGATCGAAATCCGAGAAAGAGCATCGTCTCTGGACAAATCTACAATCTCTCCCCTACTCCTGTCCCTAGAGACACTGGCGGCGATAAAAGAAGACGGAAGGCGGTCCCATCCCGGGCCGCCGTCCTGCGATACTTGCCCGTCACGTTGTACAACCTGTGTCGTGAGCTCGTCTCTGGCGGGCAATCGGTCTGTCTCATCATAGCTCATCCCTGATGCGAATTGGTCGCGGGGCTCGGCTGATAACCAGTCTTTCCTCTGAGAATCGGGATAAGGTGACAAAGGAATTGAAGTCCCATGTTCTCTCTGCTCAGTGGTAGAGGATTCAGGGAAGGGAGAGACATCAATGATAAGACAAAGATACCGTTAAACAATAGTACCCATGAATAGGAAGGAAGGAGGCCGGCCGGCCGACGACCAACGACGCGCGACGGGCGAAGGCAGGCGCGCTCCTTTTCTCTTTTGAGCACTGAACAGCTGCGGAACAGCGCCGCATTATAGTACTGACAATACATTGCAAGGCAGGCAGTGAGAGCAGCAAGGTTATGATGAGGCGGAGAAGAGCATATTTACTAATTCCGCATTCGTGGGGCAGCGTTTGCCACTTGCGCTCATGGCCCAGTTGGCACGACGCGCAGCTCGGTCAATTACGTGCGCCAGTATATCGAAACTTACCCTGGCAAAGCACCCTGATAGAAGCAAAAGGTGACATGAGAAACCTGTGGAGCCTGCAGGACACGTGGGACTGTCGAGGCCTGCTAGACCAGTCGAGCTAGGGACAGCGCCCCGTGGTGGACTTGAGAAAAACACCTTCTCCTAGTCCACTGGGGGGGCCAAAGAAGATCCCCGGTGATGCCAGCTCCCGAGAAAGCCACCTAGCCCCCGAGAAGGCCCCCACAGGAACCATAACCCCAGTCCGCCAGGACGAAGCTCAGAAGGCTCCAGATTATCCGAGAAGATCCCCCCCTCTAACCTCCCGGCTTTCGGACCCCTCTAGTGCGCCTACGACATCCCCGACGATGACTTCTACGACACCGAAACCGAAGCCACGTTCGCGGACATGTTGGGAGACATCTACGGTTACCCTGAGAGCCTCTACGAGACATACGAGGACCCACCTGGAGACACCTCTACAAGGCCCCCAGAGCTCGGCTCCCAACATGACAGAACATCCTCCTGAGACTCCTCGGGATCCTGATGTTTGTGCTGCGTACCGAGCGCTCGAATGCATCCAGATCAGCCTCAAAACCTTCCATATCCGGTGGATGACATGCCGCCATGGCACGGGCTCGTCGCCTTTGGGTGTGCCACCGCCGCCTTCGGCTTCAGTGCCACGTCCTGCATGTCGCAAGACAACTCCGTTCAGTCAGAAGCTGTCGACGTCATTGACAGCTCAGGGGCAGGCCGACGCCCGTGCTCTTCAAAGCGAGTCCGCTTCTGTGCCCCCGACGGATGTGACTGCCAACGCTTCGGGAACGAATCCTCCAGCTACCTTGGCACAGGCGAGGAGATGCGACTGCTGCGGCCAGCTGGGACGCAAGCGGAACGGATGCTCTCGCACGGGCGGAACGTCACACAAGCGCCTCCTGCTGGAGGAGGGGGAACCATCCACCAACGTCCTCGCCGGGCGCCCGCCTCCACGTCGGAAGAAGCAGCGGCCACAGGAGGGGGCAGCACATCCAGCCGACTCAGCCTACAGGGAGACAGCGACCAAAAGGGGACGCGAGCAGTTCTGAACCACGAGGACCTCGACGTCTTGCAGCAGGCCATCGACCAGTACGACCTCGGCTACAAGGAAGAGATCGGGGACGACATCAACATTCTAGTCCGTCAGGGACGATGCCACCTCCTGGAGGTCTGCACGCCGCCTACTTCTGCTTTGGATCAGGCGGTCATCGACCAGGGCGGGCTCGCCTTTCGCGCTGGCGGGCACAACGGTTTCGACATGGCGACCAAGACCGGAATTCGACGCCTGGCCCTGTGGATACGTCAACACCGGCCCCGACGCATCGCGATGAGCCCTCCCTGCACTGCAGACTGCCCACTGCAGAACTGGAACCGGAAGACCGCGGATGACCGAGAGAAATTGCGCAGGAAGGTGCAGAAGGCCAGGCGGACACAGGCGGGATGCGAGACCCTCCTCTCCATCGGGCTTCAGTACCCCGGGACGGAGGTCGACCTCGAGCAGCCTCAACGCTCGCAGAGCTGGTCACGCTCTGCTTCTCCGCAGCGCATCACGGAGCAGACCTACGAGACGTTGGTGTCGGGATGCGTCTTCGGACTACGTTGCCCTCGCAGCGATTTGCTGCTGCCCAAAGTCTGGAAGATCTGCTCCGCGGATCCCGGGCTACAGAGGGCGATCGGCAAGAGGTGCAGCAACCGTCCATGCCGACATGACAACCACGAGCACGGCGAGATCATCGGCGGCAAGGTCGTGGCCTCGACGGCGTTCTATCCAGCTGCTCTGTGCAAGGCCTGGGCGAATCACCTCCGCTGGATCTCTGGCACTCCTGGATCTCTGGCACTCCTCACCTGCGATAGCGTGGAGGACGAGCAGATCTACGCGGACATCGCAGGGGGCGACGACGTCGAGCCATATGGCCAGGCCAAGCCCGACGAGCAGATCTATCGTCACCGACACATCGGCAGTCTATTCGGATTTTTAACAAAGCACCAATTTTTTTCCGAGGAGGGTCAGATGCACGACCAACTCACAATCGCATCATAGGCCTCGGAGATGGCGGGCGAACCCAAATAACGGCGCGAACAACAATCCCTCCAGCCCTTTGGGCGTGAGTGGTTTAGCGAGCTCTCTCTGTTCTCAACGCCCCTTCTTCCCCTTCGGGGAGGGGTTTACCCCTCCCCCTACCCCCTCCCCCTGGACCTGGAGAGGGGGTTTCGCGGGTGGTCAGAGGGTCCTTTTTTCTATCCCTGGGAGGGCTAAAATTCGACACCCCTCACGAGGATCGTGGCCCCGACGGGGGTACTGACAAAAATGCTCGCCCCATCTGTGATCGATCGCCCCAAAGATGGCCCCAACAGGCCCCCAAGACGCTCAAAGAGGCGCCCAAGAGGGCCCCCGGACGCTCCCAAGAGGCTCAAAAGAGACCCCAAGAGGCCCCTTCTACGATCTCCAAGAGGCCTCCAAACCTGCCTTGGATACGACTACTTGTACTACTACTACTACTACTACTACTACTACTACTACTACTACTACTACTACTACTACTACTAACTACTACTAACTACTACTACAACTACTACTACTACTGCTACTACTACTACTACTACTACTACTACTGCTACTACTACTACTACTACCACTATTCCAACGACTACGGCGACTACTACTACTACTACTACTATTACTAGTACTACAACTACTACTACTACTACTACTGGTACTACTACGATGACTACTAATTCTATTACCGACTACTACTACTATATCCCCACTACTACTACACTACCTACCTACTACTATATACTACTACTACACTATTACTAAACTACTACTACTACTACTACTACTACTAGTACTACTACTACTACTACTACTACTACTACTACTACTACTACTACGACTACGACTACTACGACTACTACGACGACGACTACTACTACTACTACTACTAGTACTACTACTACTACTAGTACTACTAGTACTAGTACTACTACTACTACTACTACTACTACTACTACTACTACTACTACTACTACTACTACTACTACTACTACTACTACATCTACTGCGTCTACTGCGCCTACTACTACTACGAACGAGGGGCCCGAACGACTCACACCACGAAGAGCCCGAACGACTCACACCAGGAGGAGGGGCCCGAACGACTCACACCAGGACGAGGCGCCCGAACGACTCACACCACAAGGAGCCCGAACGAGTCACACCAGGACGAGGGCCCGAACGGCTGCACACCACGAGGAGCCCGAACGACTCACACCAGGAGGAGGGGCCCGAACGACTCACACCAGGACGAGGGGCCCGAACAACTCACACCACGAGAAGCCCGAACGACTCACACCAGGACGAAGAGCCCGAACGACTCAAACCACGAAGAGCCTGAAAGACTCACACCAGGAAAAAGGGCCCGAACGACTCACACCAGGACGAGAGGCCCGAACGACTCAAACCACGAGGAACCCGAACGGCTCACACAAGGACGAGGGGCCCGAACGACTCACGCCACGAGGATCCCGAACGACTCACATCAGGAGGAGGGGCCCGAAGGACTCACACAAGGACGATGGGGCCGAACGACTCACCCCACGAGGGGCCCCAACGACTCCCACCAGTCGTCGTCGTCGTCGTCGTCGTCGTCGCCGCCGCCTTCGTCGTTGTTGTCGTCGACGTCGTCGTCGTCGTCGTCGTCGCGGTTGCGGTCGTCGTCGTCGTCGCGGTCGATATCGTCGTCGTCGTCGGGTGCGTCGCCGTTGTTAGGATCATCGTTGTGGTCGTCGTCTCCGCTAAATCCCTCTTGCCTCCCACCGCTTTCTCTCCCTCCTCCTCCGCCTCGTCCTTCTCCCGCTCCCACCACAAGGAGGATGTACAAGGGGGCGGGAGGAAGGAGGAAAAAAAAAAAAAAAAGGAACAGAAAAAATAACAAACAACAATACCATGTAACAAAAACAACAGGAACATAACCAGACATAACGGGGAGATATGCGGGGGCAGGCGGAAACACGCCTGAAAAACACGACTGTCGGCATGCTTCGCAAGAGTTGCTGTTTTGAGATGGGCTGGTGGGGATACGCGAAGCGTGAAGAATTACTTGCGCTGCTCGGAGATGCCCGCTGGGGCTGGCGCGAAACACCTTGCGGTCCAAGGCGGCGAGAGGTCCTCGCAGGACCACTCGCGCGAGTCTTTTCGATGGCGCCGACGCACCCCCTGCCACAAAGGCCACGCTTCTGACTCCCGCACCCGAGCGCGCAAATCAAAACAAAACGCTACCACAGCACACGCTTTGTGGCTGAAGTCGAGGCGGTGCCCCGCAGCGTCGGGCTTCCTGCCCGTAAATAAAGCGCATGTGCAATCTATTTGGGGCAACATGTGTCTTCTGCAAGTTGCACAGCGGGCTTTTGGCGCCATCAAACACCTCGCAATTATCATTCCCGCAGGGACGCGCGGGATCAACGCCCACGCCGCCCCGCTGCGGGATCATAGCCCGCGCGCGCCTCGGCGAGGTCCAGCAGGCTGGGTTTGTCCGGCAAGGTTCTGGCCGGGGCGGCCGCCTGTTTCGCAGGCGTCGCCAGCATGGCTACGCGCGGGGCTGGACGGGGAGGCGTGAGCCCAGCCTGGTTTCGATCCAAAATCGCTTGACCCTTCATGGATACGGAAAGGGCCGCAGAGAGGCCGAGTGGTGCACACAGGGGATGGTGCACACTGGGAAGGCCAGGTGGTGCACACTGGGGAGGTGCACGCTGGTGGTGCACACTGGGGAGGTGCACGCTGGGAAGGCCAGGTGGCACGCTGGGAAGGCCTGGTGGCGCACACAAGGGATGGCGCGCACTGGTGGTGCACACTGGGGAGACGGTTCCGGGCCCAAGTGGTGCACGCTGGGAATTTTCATGCGATAAGTCACAGCGAAAGCGCCACTGTGCACCACCTTGGGGGGGCCCAGTGTGCACCACTTGGTGACTCCCAGCGCCGCCCGATTTGGTAGGCTGCGTTGGTGCCCGACATCGCACCGCCGAGCCAGTGTGCACCACGAGGAGAACCACTGGAGCAGGCCCCCGGGGCGTCCAGGCAGCATTTGGAGACGAGGGAGGGCAGGAGAGGAGGCAAGAGGGGGCAAGCTTGAAGGGAGAGGCGGAAGAGGGACAGCGAGAGGGGAGAGGGCCGGGCGAAGGGGAGCGAAGGGAGGGCCGACGAGGGGACGGGAAAGGAGGGAGGAACGGGCACAGGGAGGAGAGGAGAGGAAAGGCGAGAGGACAGGGGGAGGGAAAGGCGAGGGAGGCGAAAGCATGGAGTGAAGAGTGGGGGGGGGGCAACAGGGACGCGGAACGGCCAGAAGGGGAGGGGGTCACTGGGCGGGGGCTCGGAGAAGCGGAAGAGAACCCGGACAGGAGGAAGAGAGTAGAGGCAGGCAGCCAGGGGGAAACGATTCGGGAAACAGGGGGAGGGGCAACAGCCAGGAAAGGGGATAGCAGGAGGACGCAGGAGAGAAGGAGCCAGGAGTAGCCATGGGAGGAGGAACCAAGCTGATAGGCGGAATGGGCCAACGAGAAGAATAGTCAGGGAGGAGAGAGGGAGGAGGCAGGAGTCTCGAAGGGCGACCCCTTGCGTCCGCTCGCCACACATTCGCATCGCGCACACTGCGCACCGACCGAAAGAACAGCGCTTAGCCCACGCAACAGAAGGCGGCGGGCCCGTCGCAAACAGCCACCGCCACGAAGCAAGAGAAAGGACAACCGCGCACTTGCCCACATCTGTGCAAAAGCGGCAACGACAACAAACTCAAAGAAACGTTGAACACTAAAATGCGAAAGCGACTGAAAACGAGTCCCCAGTGTGACTGCCAGCGCCTCCATAGCGAAGATCTACACGGATATCGCGGGAGACGACGACGTCGAGCCCGATGGCCAGGCCGAGTCCGACGACGAGCTCGACGGGGACGACGGCCAGGAGCTGGTCAAGGACGGAGGCCGCCTGAGCACCAAGGAAGAGCAAGAGATCGAGCACCGCCCCAGCCGGCTTCATCGCAATCTCGGACATCCCAGCGCTCGAACGATGGTGAAGATCCTGAAGAACTCGGGTGCCAGCCTCCAGGTGATGAAGATGGCGAAGAACGTCAAGTGCCACGCCTGCAACTCCTCCGCGCTGCCGAAGGCCGTTCGAACCGCTGCAAGCATCGAGATCCCCGACGTCTTCGAAGTAATGGGCAGTGACGGTTTGGAGTGGACCGACCTCAAGGACGACGCGATCTACCTGTTGACTCTCAACCTCGACGAAAGGCCAGGTCTCGCGCCGGTGACCAACCGGGGCGACAAGTCCCAGAGGTCCGGCAACAGGTCCGCCGCCGACGTCGTCGAGACCTGGCGCACCTGGACCGACCACTACCGAGCCCCACGGCTTATCCGATGCGACGCTGAGGGATGTCACCTCGCGGCATTGAGATGTTCATCGCTCCTGGCGAGGCCCACTGGCTCATGGGCAAGGTCGAGCGACGCATCCAGCTCCTCAACAGGACGCTCACCCAGTTCCGGAAGCAGAACTACGATTGCGACATTAGCAAGGTCATCCACGCCATTAACGACCTCGACAAGGTGGGGAGCCATTCCCCCTACGCCCACGCCTTCGGCATCGGCGGCGCCCTGGCTTCGAACAACCCCTGCGCAATCATCGACGACGGGAACGGCGAGAGAAGAGAACAACGGCGCCTCAATCCCAGACAACCCTTCATCGAGGTAGAGCACTCGGAACGTCGTCGCCATGCCGAACACGCACGCAGCCACATCACTACTCGCTGGCACACCGGCGAGCACTACTACTACTGGCGGAAGGGCCGTGGACCCGTCAAGGCCACGTGGCGCGGCCCTGCTCGAATCCTGGCACAAGAGCAACGGATTCTGGCGGGCTCCTCGAGGCCTTCTTCGGTGATTTGGATTTCACGCGGCGACGTTGTCCTACGCTGTGCGCCCGAGCAGCTGCGGCCCGCCATCGAGGCCGAGCGCACGGTCGCCGAGCTGACCAACATGGAGAGAAGAGGCACTTCCATGTCGGACCTGATGGAGGTGGCTCGGCACGGGACCTTCGAGGACCTCACCAGCAAGAGCCGTCCAGCCATCCAGCACTTCGAGCCTCAGACGGTCATGCCTCCCGAGACGCAGGCAGACACGACCGCAAATGAGCCGATGGAGGATGAGGCGCCTGGACTAGAAGCTGACGCCCCAGGATCTCAAGAGCCTGCAGGCGAGCCTTCCGCCCCTCCGACGCTCTCCAGCATCTCGACCATCGAGCAGCCCGCGCCCCAGCTTCCTCGACTCTCATCGCCTGAGGACCCAATACCAACACCTGAAGAGGGCCCCCCCTGGTCGCAGATGGCGCATGTACTCCAAGGAGACCGAGGGCACCGACCGTCAGTCACCCGCTGAACGAAGGGCCAACCGACCAAGACCTGACTCCGACACGAAAGGCCGGGAGAGTGTGGATCAGGCGAACAGCGAGGACGATCTCTTCTTAGATGTGAACAAGCTCAGGCAGTCTGGGCTCACCGACTTTGAGTTCCTTGACGAGAACATGACGGTCTACTTCGAAATGCTGAAGTCCGAGCTTACGGACAGTCAAGGGGGTCGCCGTAACTCCTCCCCGATGTTGGACTGCTTCGTAGCCAACCAGAAGCGCAAGGACAATATCGAGTTCCACTGGGGTAAGTTATCGCCCTCGGAGAAGATCGAGTTCCGAGCTGCCATGACGAAGGAGGTGGCTAACTGGAAGCAGTACAAGGAACTACGGCCGGTGCCCGCCTCGGAGGTGAAGGATCCTGCAAATGTGAGCAGGTGCCGCTGGGCGCTGACGCGGAAGGCCGACGGAACCGCGAAGGCCCGTCTAGTCCTCGTCGGCTACCAGACCAAGCACATCGGGAAGGAGCCGACTGCGTCACCGACGACGTCTGGACATTCTGCTCACCATCGCGGCCGCGAACCACTGGAACATCGCCAAGGGCGACGTGACCAGCGCCTTCCTCCAGGCCTACGACCTCAAGAAGGACCTGTTCGTTGAGGCCGACGAGGCCCTTGCCTCCGCCTTCGGCGTTCAACCGAGTGAAATACTTCGGGTAATGAAGCCTGGCTACGGCATCGGAGAGGCCCCCCGGAAGTGGTGGCCCACGGTCAAGTCGGACTTCGCCAAGCTGGGACTGCAAGCCTGCGACCTCGAACCGTGCCTCTGGTGTCTGCAATGTCCGTCGGCGAAGAAGCTCATTATGTGCCGCGTGGACGACTTCATTCTCTGCGGGGATCGAGGACATTCATTCATCCTGGAAGGCCACCATAAAGGGCATCACGGGGCTCTACACGTGGGGCACTTGGGAGGACATGGAGGACGAACACAGCTCCATCGAGCAGTGCGGCGTCACGATAGAGTCCAACGAGAAGGGGTTCTTCCAGCATCAGCGGGCCTACATCGACAAACTCAAGGAGATAACACCCAAGTACCCTAAGACGCGCTCCAATGACAAGCTGACCGAGGCCGACCAGAGTACTCTTCGGACGTGGTGCGGTACACTGTCATTGCTTGGCGTGAATACCCTACCCTTGGTGTCAGCCTGGGTCGCGGACGTGCAGAGCAAAATCCCAGACGGCGACAACAAGCTCTTCAACTTTGCGGACAACATTACCAAGATGGTCAAGGCCGACCAGAACGACGGGATTCAAATCTCTCGTCACGCCCTCCCCGGCTGCCAGAACCTACCTCCGGATTTCCGTGTGTACACCTGGTGCGACGCTGCCTGGGCTAGCCGACCGGACGGTCATTCTCAAAGCGGACACGTGACAGCTTTGAGTTCAGCCAAGACACCGCTCCACGACGTGACCAACTTTACTGTTCTGGACTGGGGGTCACGCAAGTTGAAGAGGGTCGCCCGTTCTAGCCTTGCTGCCGAAATCCAGGGGGCCAGCGACGCCGAGGGCGAGCAGATCATGGTGAGGCTGGTCCTCTGCGAGGTCCTCTTCGGACCTTTCGACCTCCACAACCGCCAACGGGCCCTGCAAAAGATGCCGGCTACCCTCGTGACGGAATGCAAGGCCTTATACGACGGCGTCGTGAAGTCAGAGTCGGCCGGGCTCGGACTGGACGAGATGAGAACGGCAATCGAAGACCTAGCTCTTCGACGTGCTCTCGAGGAAGGTGGTACTTCAGTCCGCTGGGTGCACAGCCATGCTCACCTAGCCGATGGTATGACCAAGGCCAGCCTGCAGGCGTTCAATGTGCTCCACGCCTTCTTGAAGCACCAGCGTTGGAAGATTGTTCATGATGAGCGATTCCTTTCGGCTCGGAAAAGGTCTGCGCTCGGGAAAGGGATCTTCGACGAGACGAATGAGCTGGACCACTCCCGGGCCAAGGAGATCCTGGAGAGCAGAAAGCGGGACCACCACTCGACCAAGCAGATGGCATCTGGAGGTGCCAAGACGGACATGCTGGAGCTGATCTCTTTACCCCCTGTTTGATTGTGATGGAGATCGCGTGAGGGGTTCAGCTCAGCATGTTGCCCTCCCCGCAGCCTTTGAGGCTCGGTTGCAGGAGGGTGGAATTCATACGACAGGGCGGGTTGCGCCCCCAGCCGCGGCGTCCGGCCGCAGCGCATGTGCTGAAGCAAAAGGGTGCTCCTCTTTCAGAACATAGGGTTCTACGACGTGACGGGCTCTGGGGAGCCCACGTATTCAAAGTCTTGGGGCTCTTTTGGGTGCCTCGTCGGCGGTCTCGGGGCGGTCTTGGGTGATCGTCTGTCCCTAGCAATCCTCCGACATCAAACCCAGCACGCCCAGGGTGCTTGACGCAAAAATGCAAGTATTGGTTTCCTTTGTTGGTGCGTCCGTGGGCGATTTTGAGCTCCACCGGCCCGAACTTCGCCCACTTCGGCTTATCGTCGAGTGTGCTGTTGGCGCTGAAGCTGAGGCCGCCAGCCTGAGCATTGTCCGCCGAAGCACATGTGATGTTCAACTTTACTAAATACAAGCCGGCACATCGTCCACCCAATGAACGCGCAACAGCCTCTACAACAAGCAACGCGTCCTCAAAAGGCTTTCCACGCGGAATGCTGCTTAGAACAAAGTCGCCTGCCTCATCAAGTCGAACCGCTGGCCGTACATATTTTGCAAATGTGGATCGCCAATGGCAGATTGTGTCGTGTCTTCTGTCGTAGTGGTTGGTAGACGTTGCCGGGTCGCCGATCTTGTAAACATGTGTCGCCCAGTCGCCGTCGCCCATGTCGCCATCGCATGTTTGACCGACGATGACACACCGACAGATGCTCGCACCACTACCACTTTTCGAATATCCAAAATAGAACGTGTCCCCACACTCGATGTCGTCAAGAGCTGCGTCAAAGCAAAGCTCCAGGGTGGAGCCAATGATGATCTTGCGCTCAATTCCCCACGCTCCACCACATCCGGACCCTGGAGGGAAAGAAGGGTGCAACGAATACGTCGGTTCCATCTCTTCGGCCTGTACCGTGAGGGCAGTGGCGTCGGGCAAAGTCTCGGCGCACATCACGACCAGAAGCACAAAAACATGAAACACGCATGGCCATCCCCACCCGAAGAACGCCACTTAAGCGAGTGTGTTCGAGAAGTCGGAAAGAACGTTGGCTGGGCCTGGACCTGAGCCCAAACTTGAGCCAAAATGGCAACGGAGGCTCGCTTGGGCCGCCTTGGGGCTCTCTGAGTTATTCGGGAACGAGGCGCGCCCTCGGAAGCCTCCGTTTGTCCCGAAATGGATAGGCCGTGCTGGCTGGTTGTCACTGGCACGTGCAACGGCCCAAACCTGGCCTCCCAATCGTTCAAGACGGCCTCCAAGACGGCCGAGGTGCACTCAATAGAGCCCAAGATGGCCGAAAGATGCCTCGAAGACGGCCCAAGATGCATCCAGCACGGCCCAAGGTGCGCCCAAGATGGCCCGAGATGGCCCAAGAGGCCCTCAAGAGGCCTCTGAGAGAACCACCAGGAAAGCCCGACAAGATAGATCCTCTTCTTTTTTCTCCACTTCTACTCCCCCCACACATTTCCACAACGGCTGAGGGAACACAGAATCCGATTGCGTGGCCGAGCTTTGGCCCCAATGGTCGGCCACATAGGCGCTTCCAAAAGGCAGGGGACGGCGGTGACTTGCGGTAGGCGCCTTCGATGAACCCAAGACAAGGGCTCGAAAACGGAAAAAAAGCACACTTAAGATAGGCAAGCGAAACAGATACGAAGTCATCTGGCTTTTGAGCTGAGTGCACAAAGCTCAGGAAACCCAGATGCCACGGCAATAATTGACCACTTGAACTCGAAGAGGGTGAGTGTATCTGGTTCGACCGACGTTTGCAAACCATTCGAAGAAACATGCTTTCGAAGATACCAAGATACAAAAACAATAATAGCTGTGACATGGCCGGCAAAGTCAGCGTGTCCGACAGAGTTTGGACGAGGGAAAGACAAAGAGAACAAGGAGGAGAGGCAACTGCTGGCAGTAGGCAACGGCATACGGCTACTCGCGACGTGGCCATACCCAAGGAAAAAATATGCAGAGGGATGGATTGCCCCGAAAGCCAAACACCAACTAGATTCTCGTTGAGGGAGGAGCTAGTGGACCCTACCGTCGTGAATAGAAGAAAAAGAAGAAACAGCATAACTAGAACTGTGCACATAAACTGTCAGAAGTCCGTGCGGATTTCTTGGATCGGCGCTGGGCCACCCAGCGCCGCCTCTGGTGCGAGTCGCGCGAGGGAGAAAGTTCCAGCATCGACCCAATAAATGTTATGAGTACGCAGGTTGGGACAGAGTGGCGAAGTATGTAGTACCCAGCGTTTCATGGATCCCCCATCCAGGTACAGACGCGGTTGGGAAGATGGGGCGTTCACACCACCACGAGGCATGCGCGGGCCCGTTTTGGGCCAAATACGGAGGGCTTCTGCCTTGACGAGGTTGGCATTGGTTGATGGCACAGTGTGACCCGTTCAACCTTGAAAGATCTGCGCTGTCGGTCCCCAGAGGTTCTGGATCCCATCTTCTGCATGGCTCTACGGATTTCGCCCCGTGTCTTGAGCTGGACCCCGAAACAAGACTTACGAGGGCCGGCATTGTCGCCGCGTTGAGAACCTGCCAGATGTATTCTGGCTCCTGGTCAGCCCGGGAGAGCACATACACCAAATCCCGTCCTACAAGAGGCCCGCGTCGAGGCCACGCATTGGTACACAGGTCGCTCTACGAAACATATTATATCATGAAGTAGGCAGACGCCAAAGAAGGTTGGGCTTCGGCCCGCCCCGGGAAGAGGAAGGCAAAAGATGGCCTTGTGGGAAGGCGCTTCAATTTTACTCTCACCCAGGAATCCCGAAAGATCGGAAGACGCTGACCATCCACCTTACCCATCCTGACTGGGACGAAACTGGCTCAAGATCGGCGTCTAGGAGAGCACATGCATCGACCAGCATACGTGAGATAGATAGCTGACGTCAGACAGAAAGACAGACACGCACGGAAAGTCCAAGGGCAGCCCAGGGATTGTTGACATCCCCACCCAGTACCTCCTTTCAAACTCATGGCCTGCAAACACTACCGAGCGTTCGCCGAGGCGGGGATGGAAATAGGGCCCCCCCTCTTCGTCTACAGGCGCCGCCTGCGTGGACCGTCGTGCCGGTGGCCCACTGGGACGCCGCCGACGACGAATCGCCCCAAGACCTGCGGCTTCAGTGGCAGAGTCCGGCGTTTCTATTCTTCCTCACCCATCGAATGCCGACGACTCTGGCGGCGGGGGGAGAGGGAGAGAAAGAGAAGGAAAGCGGGAATGCATCCAGTCAAAGCTTTGGGATAAGGTCCATTCTGGCTTCTGAAGGGGCTCGATGTACGTCGGGTATGTTCGTCGGGCCCTTGCATTGGTAATCCTTGGGCGCTCATCGTACGTCCATGGATATGAAGCGCAACCGATACCCCGAAATGGCACCGTACCTTGTCGTTGAATGTAGAATGCGAGCTGGGGAAAAAAGGAGACATTGACAAATTGTGCAGATGGGGAAGAATTTGGAGAGGACGATCAAAAAACCGAAATGACGACGACACCCATGAGCAAGCCTGGATCCCAATGGATTCATCATCACACGATGCGCTGCAACGTGAGAGGCTCCTCGGGCACTCTAAACCGTCATCGCACAACATTAAGAGTTCCAAATGCAAGATCATGTGCGACAATGAAAGCAACAACAAAAACCAAACAACAACAACAACAACAACAACAACAACAGCAGCAACAACAACAACCACAACAACAACAACAACAACAACAAACACTTTACCCGAACGCTCAGTGTTCTCACCAGTGCCAGGGTTTTCATGCGACGCCAGCCAATACCCCCACTTTGTGGGGGGGCAGTGCAAGCTCTACCAAATATCCACACGACTCTTCGCCACCACCCACACCCAGCTTCCCGCCCTATGACGTTCGGACACTTCACTTCGTGGCCTGCGGACGACCGTGGCTACTACACTGGCGTGGAGTACACACCCACAGAAGTTGTTAAGCCTACGTTCGTACACCCACAGAAGTTGTTAAGCCTTGTTAACCCACAGAAGTTGTTAAGCCTTCCACAGAACATCTGTTGCATATGATGCATATGGTACATGATACACATGATACACATGATACGTACTCACAAGATAGTTGATCACATCTTTAGGGCAAATTCCTGAGGGATGTGGGAATACACAAGAGAGAGAGGATATGGTTGTCCCGATGGTTGTCTCGATGGTTGTCCCGATGGTTGTCCTGATGGTTGTGGTTGTCCCGATCGTTGTCCCGATGATTGTCCCGATGGTTGTCCTGATGGTTGTGCTTGTCCCGATCGTTGTCCCGATGACTGTCCCGATGATTGTCCCGATGGTTGTCCCGATGGTTGTACCAATAGGGGGACGTTTTATTCTCGGCGGCCGAGGGCGCAACCTATGGCGCAACCGCAAGGGATTGTGGCCCCTGGCAGGCGCGCGAACCCCGTTGCAAGAGCGTGCGAAAGTAGCTCGCGCGAGCTCATGTAACATAAATGTTGGAAAACCATTGGTTTTTTTAGGATTCGGACAGCGCGCGCGGGTAGAAATTTTGAAAAGTCGTGCAGGTGTTTTTCGAGGACCTACGGTGCGATTCGTGTGATTTTATGATGCGCGGTGCTAAAATTCTTAAGAAGCCCAATGGTTTTTGGAGATTTCGGCGTGCGCGCGCGAAGAAAAAACGAATGTGTCCCGCATGGTATTATTTGACAGGGATGATGGCCCTGGCAGGTGCGCAACCGTTGTCGCAGAAGTTCGAAAAAGTTGCTCGCAAAAGCCCGTTTGACAGAAATGTTTAAAAAGTGTTGGGTTTCCTACGAATCCGCAAGAGCGCGCGGGATGAGATTTTGACATTTTTTTGTTGAAAAACCATTGGTTTTTTGATGTTTTTATGTTAAAATCGCTGCGAACACTAAGGTTTTGGAAGGATTTCGTCTTGCGCGCGCGAATGTCCACTTTACCTTATTTTTTGCAAGGGATTCTTGAAATTTGATTATATTAGAACAAGAAATGTCATTTTCTAGTTGTTTTTTGCAAGGGAAAGCGGATTACAACAAAACAACCGGATCCTGTACACACCCTCTTTTCTGAGGCTTCCTCACGAAAATGATGAAAATGTAGCTGCGGCCTAGGCGGCGCAGGGGGGGCGCGCACCAGGGGGCCCAACAACAATTATTCTTTAGAATAAATAATGTTCAACAACAACAACAACAATCACTTTACCCGAACGCTCAGTGTTCTCACCAGTGCCAGGGTTTTCATGCGACGCCAGCCAATACCCCCACTTTGTGGGGGGGCAGTGCAAGCTCTACCAAATATCCACACGACTCTTCGCCACCACCCACACCCAGCTTCCCGCCCTATGACGTTCGGACACTTCACTTCGTGGCCTGCGGACGACCATGGCTACTACACTGGCGCGGAGTACACACCCACAGAAGGCTTAACAACTTCTGTGGCTTAACAACTTCTGTGGCTTAACAAGGCCTCCTGGGGCAACCTATGGCGCAACCAGTAGGGGGACGTTTTATTCTCGGCGGCCGAGGGCGCAACCTATGGCGCAACCAATAGGGGGACGTTTTATTCTCGGCGGCCGAGGGCGCAACCTATGGCGCAACCGCAAGGGATTGTGGCCCCTGGCAGGCGCGCGAACCCCGTTGCAAGAGCGTGCGAAAGTAGCTCGCGCGAGCTCATGTAACATAAATGTTGGAAAACCATTGGTTTTTTTAGGATTCGGACAGCGCGCGCGGGTAGAAATTTTGAAAAGTCGTGCAGGTGTTTTTCGAGGACCTACGGTGCGATTCGTGTGATTTTATGATGCGCGGTGCTAAAATTCTTAAGAAGCCCAATGGTTTTTGGAGATTTCGGCGTGCGCGCGCGAAGAAAAAACGAATGTGTCCCGCATGGTATTATTTGACAGGGATGATGGCCCTGGCAGGTGCGCAACCGTTGTCGCAGAAGTTCGAAAAAGTTGCTCGCAAAAGCCCGTTTGACAGAAATGTTTAAAAAGTGTTGGGTTTCCTACGAATCCGCAAGAGCGCGCGGGATGAGATTTTGACATTTTTTTGTTGAAAAACCATTGGTTTTTTGATGTTTTTATGTTAAAATCGCTGCGAACACTAAGGTTTTGGAAGGATTTCGTCTTGCGCGCGCGAATGTCCACTTTACCTTATTTTTTGCAAGGGATTCTTGAAATTTGATTATATTAGAACAAGAAATGTCATTTTCTATTGTTTTTTGCAAGGGAAAGCGGATTACAACAAAACAACCGGATCCTGTACACACCCTCTTTTCTGAGGCTTCCTCACGAAAATGATGAAAATGTAGCTGCGGCCTAGGCGGCGCAGGGGGGGCGCGCACCAGGGGGCCCAACAATAATTATTCTTTAGAATAAATAATGTTCAACAACAACAACATGTTTAAACATGTTCGCCCTTATATGCTCGAGTGTCCAATAACGCGTATTTCCCAAACCCTCGATACTCGCCCTCTTCGTTTTCGATCGAACCCCTTTTGGGGGGTAGACCTTTCTTCCCTGCAGGCCAGGCCCCGGCAAGCGGCGGGGCGGCCGCGGACCGTCGGCCTGGCCAGCGGCAGTGCTGATCGGCGGGGCGGCCGCGGACCGTCGAACCGACCCCAAGAGGGACGGACAGGGGACCGACCACGACGACGACGACGTCGAAAACGACGGCGACGACGACGACGACGACGACGGCGACGACGAGCGAAAGCGAGAGCGAGAGAGAACGACAACAGGGCCACGAAGGGCACAAACTAGGCCACGAAGGGCGACAGCGGGGACACGAAGGGAATGCGTATGGGGCCACGAAGAGCGCGAACGAGCGGGGGCCACGAAGTGCAGATAATACGGGGCCACAGAAATGGGGCCACAGAGGGTAGCAACTGGGCCACGTAGGACAGCGAAGGGGACACAAATGGCGACAGCGGGGCCACGAAGGGCATGCACATGGGGCCACAAAGGGCGCGACTCCTGGGTGCCTGGGTGTCAGGAGCGCGGCGCTTGGGCAAATTGCAAGAAATTCCATCGCAAGGCCATTATTCAGTAAGTTGCAAGCAAGTCTCCAGCGAGAGCGCGACTCCAGAGCGCCGGGAGAGCGATTCCTGCATACATTGTAAGGAAGTCCCCAGCAAGAACGCGATCCCTGCATAAAATACGAGGAACTCTCGGGCAGGCGCGGGGGTCCTGGCAAAATTATAAAGAAATCTCGGGCAGGAGCCGTTGTTGTTGTAACCCGGGGGCCAGGGGCCCAGTTTGAGCAGGACGACTTTCCATGTCAAAAAACAGGGTGCGAGCGTCGAGGGGCACACTTTGATTGAGAAAAAACTGTATGCACCGGTGGGGGGGATCAACAATAATTATTAATCAGAAGTGAGAATTCATCAACAACAACAACAAACAAAAACTGCATAAACAACTCGGAGGTCCACGCGGAATTCTTGGATCGGCGCTGGACCACCCTCCCTGGCGCCCGGAACGCGCCAGTACCGGCGCCGCAGCAGCCGCAAAGGAGACCAAGCGTCGATGCAAGGAATCCGCGCGGAGCTCCGAAAATTTATGTCTATGCCGGTGCACTCTCTCTCTCTCTCTCTCTCTCTGTCTCGCGAAGAATCAAAAGTTCCCTGTGCCAGAACATTTGACTGTGGGCCTCTTCGCTTCCGCGGGACGGAGGCGGGGATCCGCCCGGGCGACGAGGGGGCCCGCGCGCGGGACTGCCGACGCTGCTGCACCTCTTGACGCCCTGTGCCGTTTTACAAGCCATTTGGAAATGTTCGAGCATCCCGGCTCGAGGATCGAGACTCTTGAATGGCAGCTCGTGGGGGCCTCTCGTGCCATCTTCCTGCCTCCTTCTGATCAGCGCCAACCGACGCGAAATCGACGCGACGGTAATCGAAACGGATCGACGCTAAACCGACGCTTTCTCATCGACTGCCAAACGTGAAAACACACGAATACACTCTAAAGACGGAATTGCGAGGACATTGAAGGCTCCCCTAATTCGCGATCGAAGAATTCGGGGTTTTCTGTCCTCTGGGGTGCCTTCGTTGGCACGGGTGGATACTCGCCCGCGCTCCTGGTCAGGTCGCGCTCTGGGACGACTCCAGGGTCGAGTTCGAGGAAGGAGGAGCTTCAACCTGGATGCACACAACCGCCGTCCCACCTCAGCAACCCCCACCGATCATTCCGGCTTCAAGGATCGGTTCAAGGTTTGACTCGACCAGGCTTGTGTTTCTCACGACGTGGACAGTCGGGAGGAAAAACGGTGGGTAATGATTGGGAGGGCTGCGGAACGGTGGTGCGCTGCGAACTGCGAACTGCGACCTACTTGGAACGCCGCGAGGGCGCTGCAGGGTGGGGCCGAAGCACCCAGAAAACGATTACACAGCACTACCGGAACGCGTCAGGGCAATAGAATAATCCACAAAGTCGTCCTCTAGATCAACCCACGTGCTAGTGCAAACGAGTTTCATAAGAAAAGGGGCGGCGTCTTGAACGCAGCGGGCCTCAGTCAGTCATGTCGTTGCTTCGCTTTGGGACTTGTCAACGAAAAGGCAAGTGAACACACATAATGTCATCAAACCGTATTCGCTTTGGTCTGCTTTGGCGCCTCTGGAAAATCAGCCCTGGATGTTCTGACGAGCTCCACATCAGTATCCTGTGCATCCGATCGCAAGAAGACGATTGTGCCACATGCTGGAACAATTTCCATTTCCGGCGCCGATGATGTTGGATCCAGTTGACCATCCAAAGGCTGCCCATATGGTTTCTGCTTCGTGTGTGCTCAGTTTTACCCAGTCCAACCAAGATGCCAATTAAATTGTCAGCCGCTGCTTCAGCCTCATGTCGTTGATGCTGCGCGTCGTCTTCTGCAAAAGCACTGGCCACGTCCGACCCGCGTCTGTGCTGCGCATGCTGTCTGCACGATCTTGCGGTCCATCTGGTTCTTCCCGCCGTCCCAAAACGCCGGGGTATGTGGATAATCATTCGTAGCATATGGCTTTGCGTTCGTTTCACTCGGTTCTGAAATTCCTGTCATTGTCCACGCTTCGCAACCATACAGACTTGTTGGCGTTACGAATCCACTAAACAAGCGTAGTCGGTCATGAAGATAACATCGCTGTTCAGTGAGTTCTTGTCTCTTAGCATGCAATTTGCGCCACGCACAGGCAATATGGTTTTCAATATCGACCTTGTGCGGCTCATAGAACGACAACTTGCGACCCAAATGTTTGCCGCGCGCCTGCATGTCGAGAACCTCAATCACCATTCCGTTGATGGAAACTATTTTTGGTACCAGTGTCCTCTGGCAGATCTTAAAAGCATTGTGTAGGATATTCGTCTTGTCGGGGTGTAACTGGCTCCCACGTCAGCGACCTCGGTGCTGAGATTTGCAATCATCCTTTGACACCTGGGGATAGTGGAGCAAGAGAAGCAAAAGGGACGAAGAGAAAAAGAGGAATGACAATGGGAGTACAAGAAAAGGTAGGCAAGGAGTAAGGAGGAACTAGGGGGAATACCATCTCTCCCTCCCTCATCGTCATCCTCCTTCTCCTCATCATCCTCCGCCTCCTCGCTCGACTTCCATATAATCGCCATACTTATCATGTTCACCCTTCTCCGTTCGACCACTCATCGTCCTACTAGTGCCACCGTCTCATCCTCCTCATCTTCATCAGCCACATGTCTTCCTCCACCCCCTCATCCGTTTGATCTTCCCCTTCTCTCTGGGGAGGACGGTGACGAAGACGAGGTCGACGAGAAGAACGACGACGACCGTCCTCAGACGCCGCACCACGACCGCACTTCTGGTGCCCCCGGCCTCCTCGCCACCCCTGCTCCTGACGCTCCCCCTCCATGGACCACTGCCGAATGAATCGAGCGAGAAAATCGCGGTGGGAAGCTCGTCGATCGTAAAATCCGGAGAACGTTTCTGGGTCCCCGACTTCGTCATACTACTGCTCAGAATCAACACCTTTTCTGTGGAAGGAATGACGACGACCAGGATAAAAGACGAGGGCAGACAAAGACAAGGACGACCACGCTGACCACGACGACAGACAACGACACCAACAACGACGACGACGACGACGACGACGACGACGACGACGACGACGACGACGACGACGACGACGACGACGACGACTGGCGCTCCGAGCGCGATGCCCTGCCCCGATGCTGTCCAGGGCCCCGCTGTTGGCCTCCTGCAGCGGGATGCAGTACCTCGGTGAACGGAGGAAGGATTGAGGACCCATGTTTTGGAGGACCGAGGTTCGAGGTCCAGGAATCGAGGATCGACACGCCAAGATCGAGGATCAAGGTGCTGTCCATTCCTGGGGCTCCAGGTGGCCTTTCTAGGATGTATTTCTTGAGGCCCAACTCCAGGCACTAGGCGTCTCAGCGTCGCAACTGTCTAGGTAAACTCACACGGCTCAGGGGACTCCAAGGACAGAGGAAGCGGAGAAAGGAGGTGCTACCCCTGCCTGGGCTCCCGGAGGCCTCCAAAAGAATTTCCGGGGGCATCCGAAAACGTATCCGGGGGCATCCGAGGACCCATAGGGACCTTCGCAGAGCCCTGGAGACCTTCGAGAGGAGGAGCAAGGAACAGGATGAGAGAAGGGGGAGGAGGAGAAGGCGGAGGAGGAGGAGGAGGAGGAGCACTCTGGCCAAAGCGCCAGCGAGTGGACGAACAGACGGACGGACAGACAACAGACAGACAGACAGACAGACGGTCAGACACAACAAACAGACAAACGGACAGACAGACGACAGGACCACGTCCCAGACACCACAGCCCCCAACGGAAGCGCAAGGCGAGAGGAACGCACGAGCGGCCCAAACACAGACAGAACGACGAATGATAATTGTGCCAGCAATCACTGCCGCGCGACTGCGACAACCAAGAGGAGGAGGAGGAGGAGGAGGACGAGGAGGGAGAGGAGGAGGAGGACGAGGAGGAGGAGGGAGTGGAGGAGGAAGAAGAAGAGTCTGGCACCAGCAGGGGAAGCGATCGCACTCCAACATGCATCAACACAAGGGCGGCAACTCGGCCTCAAAGAGGCCGCCACCAGGGACCAAGGCCGCCCCTTAGTCCGGGAGTTAAACTCTGACGAATTCATTTCGGGATCGGCTCGAGCCGCACGGTTCCTGCGATCCACAGCACGGGCGCCGAGGGCCTCGGCAGTAACCCGATCCGAGAGGAAAAGGAGGAATGGGAATAGGAATGGCTGCCTGACGATGTCAGTAAAGTGAACTAACTACCCTTGGGCTTCCTGACGCGCTGACCGCTCGGCAACACCAAACGGCTTAAGACCAATCCCCCGATAGAACCTGTCCAGGTATGACTTCCTGGTGGCATTGAGGGAAAGGGAGAGAGAGAGAGAGAGAGCGCGCGGTACCGCCGGGGGCGGGGCCCGTCAGGGCCTGTGCGGGGGGGCTTGAGCCCCCAGTGCATGTTGTCCTTGCCTGCCGAGCTCGGAGTGCTGAGTTCTGACTTGATGGACGTTGGAGGTCGATAGGGGAAGGTGAAAGTGAAGAGTCGGAAGCCGGATGCGGGAGTCGGGGTGCTGGGTTGGTGGAGGTCGGAGGTCGTTCCTCGGAGGTGAAAGTGGAAATCCAGGTGCCGGATGCTGGATGTCGGAGTTCTGAGCTGGTGGACGCTAGAGGTCGATAGGAAAAGATGGAGCTGGAGGTGAGAAGTCGGATGTTAAAAGCTGTAGGTCGAAGTGTTGAATTGGTAAAGGCTGGAGGTCCATAGGTGACAATGGAAGTGGATAGTCGGATGCTGGATGCTAAATGTCGGAATGCTGAGCTGGTACAGGTTGGAGGTCAATAGGTGGAAGTGGGAGCGGCATGCGCCCAGAGCTCACGCCGACGCGGAGACTGGAGGTCGGAGTGTTGTGCTGGTGGAAGCTGGAGGTCAGTAGTGGAGGTGGATGTGGAAGGTCGGGTGCTGGATGGCGGAGGTCAGAATCCTGAAGTGGTGAAGTTTGGGGGCCGACCGTCGGAGGTAGAGTGGAAAGTCGATTGCTGGATGCTGGAGGTCGGCGTGCTGAGCTGGTGGAGGCTGAGAGTCGGTAGATGGAGGTGGAGGTGTGAATCGCAGTGTCGTGCCTGATGCAGTGCGAGGTTGTTGCGTAGTATTTCGGGGGGATACCTGTGACAGTTATTGCCCGGCTCATGTTGCATGCCTCCGCCTGCCACCGTTATATATCAGTGTGTGATAGAATGTCGCCGACAAAGTGTGGCCCTTATGGGGTGCCAAGGACGATGCTGGCGTTGACGCTGGTGAAGGCGTAAGCGTTGGCGCCGGCGTTGGCACTTCCGTCGACGCTGGTAGCGATGCTGCCAAATGCGCCGGAATTGGCGTCGGCGACGATGCCTGCGTCAATGCCGCTGGCGCCGGAGCCGGCGCAGGCGCAGGAGTTGGAACCAAGGTCGATGCCGGTGTCAATGCTGGTACACATGTTGGTTATGGTGCCTGCACAGGCGCCGGAGTTGGTAACAAGGAAAGTCGGATGTCGGATGCTGGGGGTCGGGGTGCTGAGCTGGTGGAAACTGGAGGTCGATAGGTGGAGGTGAAGTGGAAACGTCGGATGCTGGATGCTGGAGGTGGGAGTGGTGAGCTGGCGGAGGCTGGAGGTCGATAGGTGGAGATGGAGGTGGAAAGTTGGATGCCGCATGCTGTAGATCGGGATGCTGAGCTGGTAAAGGCTGGAGGTAAATAAGTGGAAGTCATAGCGGAAGAGTGGAAAGACGGATGTTAGATGCTGGAGGTCGGGATGGTGAGCTGGTTGAGTCTGGAGGTCGATGGGCGGAGATAGGACTGGAGAGTCGGATGCTGGATGCTAGAGGCACTGATTCCTGAGCCCCGCTTGTAAGTCGGCCGTGAAGAACAACCCGCAAGCCACACAGAATCAGCCCCCGAGTACGAGACAACAGATTACAGCGTGAGACTCGTGCGCCCGTCCCCCAGTTTAAGTACAGCTTACTCCATGTAGGCCCCCTGGACAAACGAGTATCGATACGTTATAACGAGTGACAGGTTGCATTAAGCCACTCGTGCAAGGTCAGTTTGGTGCCAGTACGATGACAGCTCGTGAACTCGAACCTTCACTCGCGGAGCTAAAAAAGAAGGATTTAACCTGGCGACAGCCGAAAATGGGGAAGGCGGGGCGCGGGGACCGAAGAAGCCGCCGCAGCG
Organism: Prorocentrum cordatum; assembly: GCA_963575745.1. Taxonomy (NCBI): domain Eukaryota; class Dinophyceae; order Prorocentrales; family Prorocentraceae; genus Prorocentrum; species Prorocentrum cordatum. The sequence continues at coordinate 408,014 of CAUYUJ010020348.1, forward strand.
GTCTGGGGTGCAGAAATCTTGACATCTCCGCGTTCGGCCGCAGCGGTATCCAGGGTGGCCCTCGAAGAACGCCTCCACATGAAAGCACCCCTCCCTTTCACCTCGGTGATACGGGTCCTAACTCCCTCAGGAACCCTGCAACGCTCAGCAGCACCCTCGACTAAAGCGCCAGCTAAGATGTTTGCGTGAAGAAGCCAAGGCGCAATGCCTCGCGTCGCCGCCTCCTCAGCAGACAGATGCGACGGAATTCTCAACACAAGAGTCTCAGCATCGTCGATGTGCTGGCCGATATCCGCCCAAATACTGCTCAAATCGTCACGTGCACGGCAGTGGTACGTTGCTAAATACCACACATTGCAAAAGTTATCAGTGCCTTTTGTAAAAACCATGGGTCCAGTCGACCCTCGTGTGGCTACTTCCAAAGAGCGAACGAAGTTCCCTTCGCGGTACTTCCTATATTCGCCCAGTCAACGGACCAACAATCGTGGGGCCGATCTCCTTGGACTGGGGGGTCGGACATGACGCAGATCCCGACACCGACTCTCCGTAGCGCTGGAAATCGGCTGTCGGGTCCTCCGGATGCGTCGCCGAAAATGATCAACGGCTGCTCCATCGCAACTTGGCCTAGACAATCTGGCCCCACCTCCTCACCCTCTGCAAAAGGATCGTGCTTGGGTGGTGTGCCGCGGGATGAGAAATCGATACCAAATACAACCGTCAGCGTCGCCGCGCGCCAATGCTAGCAGTACCAACGCCTCTGAATCCTGGAAGGCCTTGGCATCACCATTAGCTGCGCGCAACCACCCACGGTGTCGCATGTCCTCTGGTGAGCTCTTCCACCGTAAGCGCAGCGGAGATGCACATAGATCGACTGCGCACTGTTTCACCATTGCCCAACGCCACCAGATTTTATTGTCAACATGAAGACAGCGAGTTGGTGTTCATGCAACGCACTTCGCAATCTTGCTAACAACCTCATCATCGAATTCGTGTCTGCCCCAAAGCTCCAAACCAGTCCAGTTATACGCTATGGCTGCAATTGCCCGTTGTTGATGATCTATTGGTTGGCCGAAATCGCCAAAGATCTCAGCTGTACCGATGATTTACGAATCTGAGGTGAGACCTGGAAATATCACATCCCCTGGTTTCCATCAAACCCACTCGAACGACACCAATGCAACTTAGACTGAGAATCCCGCCATGCGTCCACGAGGGACACGACCACCGCCGATGTTGGTCCATGTACGTACTGAGCTCGCTCATTGAGTACCAACTTCCTGGTTCGCCGAACCATGCTATTCAATGTTCGTCGTAGAGCTGCACGCAAACTGGGAGAGGTAGTCTATCCAGGTCCACAGCCACTGGTGTAGGCAAAGTTGTGGAAGTCTAAATCCAGCGTCTTGCCCTGTTGCCCGCAGGTCCAACAACGCCTTGTGAGAGGAAGAGGAGGAGGAGCAGGAGAGGAATGGAGTAGAGGGGGCTGATGAGGAGGGAAAGGTGAAGGATACGGGAAAAAGGGATGAACTCTAGACCAGCGCACCTGGCTCCAACATGTCACTTCGCACACAGAAGCCTCTACGCATCACCCTCGCCATCGACACGTGTCAATGAACCACAACTGTGCGGCAATGGACGTCTAGATTGGGGCCGATGACGGGGAGTTGGCGGTGCGGCGTTACCTGGGGGGGCCCGATCCTAGTGCCATCGGCCCCGCTCGCGGGGCACCGAAGCTGAGAGCGGGCGGTCCAGGGAGGAGTGTCGGTGACCAGGGCGCGAGTGTCTCCCGACTGGGCGCAAGATCGGAGCACGCGCTGTGGTCAGCACGGCGGGCAGGCTCAGACGCGTAATCCGAAGCCACATGGTAGTGTTCAAGCTTGGTGTGGGGACGAAGCGTCGGCGGCAGGCGACGACATGTTGGCACGAACGGAAACACAGCCGAACGCAGGAGAAGGAGGAGGAGAAGGATGGACCAGGGTAGCCCCAGGATCCAATGCTGCAACACAGCCTGAAGGCACAACAACCGCTCTCACTCGCTAAGGTCCAACAAATGTGTATGTTCGCTGCGGGGACAGCTACCTGGGAACAATGAAAAAAAAAACATGTAAAAAAACGTGGTTATTCCACCCATATGCTGCAATGCAAAAACTTGTAAAATGTCGCGCTGGCTGGACCGGCACACGAACAAACGAAGTACGGGCTTGGTTTAAACAACAATCTACATAGATGTTGCTGGTTGCGCGGAATTGTTACACGTGATGCGCGCGGCGCGACGCCGACAACACGAATGTTGAAAACAGCTCGCCCTCCATCCGCGTAGCTGCTGCCAGCTGTCAAGGCGCATGCGCGCTCTGCCGAGGCGAGAGGCATGGGCTACGGCGCATAAGTCGCCGTTCGGAACCCGACCTTGACACATCGACGCCGCTCACCCAAAAATTCGCCGGCCCAACGGGCCAAAGGCGTGCTAAGATCTCTGGTAACTGCTAAACAATACTTCTAGTTCGCGCGCGCGGGGCGGCCCCTGGGGGTCCCCCGGCGAAAAGTACCCCGACCGCCGCCCGACCACTGCTACTCAGAGATGGTTTTCCTCCTGGGTGTGGCTTCTCAGGCCCCCCAGAGCGCGCCAAGAGTGCCCCAAGAGGCCCCCAAGACTGCCCAAAGGGCCCCCGAGACGCCTAAAGAGCGCTCCAAGACGCCGATGATGACCTCAAGACGGCCCAAGAGGCCTCCAAGTGGCCTCCAAGAGGCCTCACAAGAGGGCCCTGAGAGGCCCAAATCAGGCATTTTACCATGGTTTTGAAAGAATTTGGGCCTTGTGCCCTTTTCGGCCATCCGATGCTCCAAGACGGCCCAGGAGGCCCCCAAGAGCACCCCAAGACGGGCCAAGAGGCTTCCACGAGGGCCCCAAGAGGGCCCAAGAGGGCCCCGAGACGACCCAAGAGGCGCCCAAGACGGCCCAAGACGGCCCCAAGACGGCCCCAAGAGGGGCCCAAGAGGGGGACCACGAACCAAAACCTCGAGCCTTCCGCCCCAAGAGGGCCCCAGGAGGCCCCGAGAGGCCCCAAAGAGGCCCCAAGATGCCGCCAAGAGGCCCCCAAGAGGTCCCAGGAGGCCCCCAGGAGGCCCCCCAGAAGACTTCAAAAATGCCTCCCAGGCGCCCTCGAACGGCTTCTGAAAAGACCCCAAGAGGCCTCCCAGAGAAGCATCTTGACGACGACCCTGTTTGGCCCCAAGAGCAACACAAGATGCCAACGAGAGGCTTCCTCCTCCGCCCCTTCCTCTTCCTCCTCCTCCTCCTACTTATCTTCATCCTCCTCATCTCCTTCTCATCCTCTCCTCCTCCTCCCCTCCCCTTCCCCATCCTCATCTTCTTCCTCCTCGGCGGCGCCACAATGGCCCCGGGCCCACGGCGAAGCAGTAGCGATCATGCAACATGGGCCGGCGGAATGAGCGAAGCGATTGAATAATCGGATTCGCACCAGATATCAAATAGGAAATCCGTGCACAAACCGTCGGTAAAAACAGATTAACGCCTCTCCCATCGGAAGAAGCGTTTACCTGCTACTTCGGCGGAAGAGGCGCCTATCGGCTTTCATCGTTTGTATTGTGTGTTACCAGGCTTCCGCGTTTCAAATGGAACCCCTAAGAAACAATATGGCCCCTCTATGTGATTTTTTGATACGCCTCGACGTGGCTTCTAAGCAGCGTCTACTGGTTTCTCCGCCCCGGCGTGACAGCAACGCCGACGGGCGTTCCTGAACTGGCCCGCGCCGCGGGCAGGACGGCTTCTTCACGACAATCTGCCGACGAAGCTAGCCTCGACGTTTCGACGGTCGCCCTCATAGTCTTCTGCCAACTGTTGATGTGAAGACCACGATGGAGCATCGTATCTACATCGGTCTGGACTGGTCAGCGCAGGTGCAGGCTGGAAAATGTCAAAATTGTTTCCAAACATTCACTCTTTACTCTGGCGTGCCCAGAAAAAAAACGAGCATGACACGCAAAAGGAATCATTCTGCATCCGGAATCACATTCACATGTTGCAACACTGGCTTCACAATAATCGCACGCACTCCCGAACTTGAACTCGCAGTTCGCATCAACCGCTTCACAATTGCACTCGCGACACCATCGCCTCCGCCTTTCCCGAGAAAGGCAATGCGAGGTGCAAGCGATTCGGCCCACGAGCCGCGAGCTCAGCCTTGCACCATAGAGGCAACGCGGTTGAAGGCGGGCACGGTATATCTTTTCCGTGTATGGGCCCGTGGGCGCAGTAACATACGGGCCGTGCGGGCGAACATGCGAGCTCGCACACAAGACGCGGGCGTCCGCCGTTTCCGGTGGAGCGTTTCAAGCGCACGGTGGCGGAAACGATTGGGAAGCAGTCAAGCTCTGCATCAACCGATTCACATCAATCGCCTGTCGCGCATTCTAGCAGCGCTCCAGCAGCCAACGGCGTGCGCTTCTTCACTGCAGTTGATGCCGAGCGCAGACGAACCAACCTAGTCAAATATTCCAATGACTGCAGCGCAGCGGCTGGCACAGTCCAGGGTGAGTGCGGCGCCGCCCCTCCACATGGGATCGGCAAACAAAAGGACCCGCAGAAGGGGGCGCCCGCGCCCCCCAGAGCGCACGAAAGTGGAAACGCCATTCACCACCAAAGCGGCTGCCGCGGAGAACGCCAAAGAGGGATCACACTCATAGAGACGGGACACGGCGCTGCGCTTCAAGACTGGCGAGACTGGTATGGAGGAAGCGATGGGGGGGCATACAATCACACCACTGAACACGGCAAAGCTCCTGAAGCCCGACGGGACGAACATGAGAAGAAGGCGATCTCTTGGAGCACCTCGGAGACGCTGCGATTGGACAAGAAGGCTGCCGAGCGCCGTGCACGAGCTGACGTTCCGCGCAGCCTCGCGACTGGAAAGTGGCCCTGGCGTAAGCGCACAGGGAGATATCTGGACAGCGCGCGCGGTCGCCCCCTGCCGATGCCTCGAGGAGGGTCCCGCAGAAAAGAGGCTCCCAGGACCTTCTGATGCGACACACGCGCAAGCAGAGGGCCCCAGCTCGGGCGCCAGCCAAGCTGCCTCATGACGACGACCACAATCATGATGGCGACGACGGCAGCGGCGTCAAATGACATGGAACAACACGAGGACGGCTACGAGAGCGCTGACGAGGAAAACGATAACGGCTGCGAACACAAGGACGAAGACGAGGACAACGGCGGCGGCGCTGACAAGGACAACGGCTACGGCGCCGACACCGACGACAACAACGTCTAATTCCGCGCGCAGGGCGGGTGCGACCGCTCGAGGACGCCCCGGTACTGGCCCACCTGCCGGACCAGCGACCGGCGCTGCGAGTCCCAGGAGGCCTTCGCCTCGAAGGGCAGGCAAATACTGTGACGATGACCGCGGCGGCGACAACGATGACGGCGGCGGCGGCGACAACGGCAGCGGCGACGACGACGACGATGACGAGGATAAGGAGGGGGAGGGGGAAGTGAGGTGAGGAGGACAAAGGACCACTCTGGTGCCAGGACGGGGGAGAAAACCAGAATGAAGAGGACTGGCAGAATCGCCTCCTCCACCTCCTCTTCCTACCCATCCTCCACGTCATCCCCCTCCGCCCCCTGCTTCTGCTACATCTCATCCACATCCTCCTGTCTTGTGTAGCATGTTATCGCAATCCTCCCCCCCAACAGAGGACTGGCAACAAAACCAGGACAATATTAAGCACGTGGGCCAAAACAGCCACTGACGAAAAGCACGACATGCCCGTCCGCTTGGCTATCAATATCTTACTCCCCCCCCTCGAACGTAGCGCCCGTATGAGCGAAGAGGGAATGCAAGTCTCGTGTGGCTCAATCACGAGACTCGCCAAAATACAAAATTAACAGAGTCTTGGGATTCGAGTAAGAGGCGTTTTGCCGACCCCGGCTTGCAGTATGGCTGGGTTTTCGCACGATGCCAAAATTCAAAAATAAACATTCATGGCCATCCTGAGTACGCATGTACATTGAAGCTGTCAGCTTAACAAAAACAAATCATACTGTATATCCCGACGCACTGCAAAAGGCGAAATGTAATGTGGTGGGGGGGCATTCCAAACGTGCCGTAACTAACATGTGAGCGAATATTGAAGCATCAAAAGAACTCGGGCTAACACAAATTATCCTGGCGAAGGACCCAACCATACGCAAGTATGAGAATCGCAGAGCAGGGGCCGAAGCGAAGGGAATTCCCAATGGGGTCACGAACCGTGTGAGGGGTGCGCCAAAATGGCGCGGGGCCGCCATGCTGCGAACCCTGCCACTGGGGCCTTCGGTGGAGCTCCCTATGGGGCCACGACCCCTGTGAGGGGTGCACCACAATGGCGCGGGGCCGCCATGCGAACCCTGCCACTGGGGCCTTCGGTGGAACCCCCTATGGGGCCACGAACCGTGTGAGGGGTGCGCCAAAATGGAGCGGAGCAGCCATGCGAACCCTGACACTGGGGCCTTCGGTGGAGCTCCCTATGGGGCCAGAGGGGTGCGCCAACATGGCGCGGGGCCGCCATGCGAACCCTGCCACTGGGGCCTTTGGTGGAGCTCCCTATGGGGCCACGAACCGCATGAGGGGTGCGCCAAAATGGCGCGGGGCCGCCATGCGAGTCCTGCCACTGGGGCCTTCGGTGGAACTCCCAATTGGGCCACGAACCGTGTGAGGGGTGCGCCGAATCGGGGCGGGGCCGCCATGCGAACCCTGCCACTGGGGCCTTCGGTGGAGCTCTCTATGGGGCCAGAGGGGTGCGCCAACATGGCGCGGGGCCGCCATGCTGCGAACCCTGCCACTGGAGCCTTCGGTGGAGCTCCCTATAGGGCCACGAACCGTGTGAGGGGTGCGCCACAATGGCGCGGGGCCGCCATGCGAACCCTGCCACTGGGGCCTTCTGTGGAGCTCCCTATGGGGCCACGACCCGTGTGAGGGGTGCGCCAAAATGGCGCGGGGCCGCCATGCGAGTCCTGCCACTGGGGCCTTCTGTGGAGCTCCCTATGGGGCCACGAACCGTGTGAGGGGTGCGCCAAAATGCGGGGCCGCCATGCGAACCCTGCGGAGGAACGCGGGGACCGTCCCTTCAAAACGAGAACCCAACACCACAGGATGGTTGGGAAAAAGCCCAACCTGTTGTAACTAGCGTAAAGGAATCCGACGGACAAAGAGAACATTTGGCTCTGCGAGCGTTTCACAACCCCCCTGCCTCGGCGCACTGTTCGACGGATTGCGCCTAACAGTGTGCTGGGGTGTTGGTTGTCCGCGTGATCGATGTGAACGTAACCTTCCCAATCATAGTGGTCGCAGCGCTCGATGGGTCAAGGTACAGACAAAGCTTGCGCCTTGGTAACGCGCCGCTTGACACTGCGATCCATAAGGTTGTCGTAGCTGCCGCAGGCCAGCCAAAACGATTTGTCTGGAAACTTCCAATACTGATCGCGGCGGGCATCGAACTCCCGAACGTTAACGAACCAATTCGAATCCGCTGCTCGGAACGACCATCCACCGACCCTTTTTGCACCACAATTCGAAATCACGCACGGGCAACCAAGCCTAACTACCAGGCGCGCTGTGGGTCGGCATCCGGTGACGAACGCTGCGAAGTGGGAAGTGGCAGTCAAGCCTGTAACGGGGAAGCGTGCTTTGAACACTGCGAGAGCTTACGTTGGTACCAGCGAAGTGTTGTGTGTCGCAGCGGTACGGACAACGCGTCTGGAGGCATCCGAAGGCCACCAGGGGGCTTAGCCTCAATGGGGGCAGCTAACAGGCCACGCGCAAGGGCGTGGCGAGCTCGGAGGCCGAGCGGTCGTGGGTCCGCGCGCCCCATCCGTCCGGGTTCCAGGGGCTGTCTGGCGACCTGGCGATCGACCCGCGCGACAGCGCGCCCTTCGGCACCGCCATCGAGGCCCTTGGCGGCGTAGCACCGCGGCGCGCGGCTGGAGAAGGCAGTTGGAGCGGCCCCAGCGCCAGGCCAGCGGTGAGGGTCGCAGAGGGAGACGGTGAGAGCCCAGCCGCTTCGCGTGCAGGCCCGCCGTCACCCCCCCCCTCCCTGCACACCGTGCTGCTCGTCGGCATGCGCAAGTCCGTCGTCCTCAGCCTCACGGTCGGGGGGTCCTGGATCCTCGAATGGGAAACAAACGAGGGGCGCTGCGGACCTGCCTTCCTCCGCATCTCGCGCATTCTCATCTTCATCCTTCTCCTCCTACATCCCCTGCTCATCCCTCGTGGCCCTCCTCCTACCTCCAGCATGCTCCTCCTCCCTGTCCTCCTCCTTCTCTCCATCATCCCTCCTGGGCCCCCTCCTTCTGATCTTGTTCCATCCTTCTCCTCCTCCTCCTCATCATCATCCTCTTCCTCCTCCTTCTCCTCCGCCTCCTGCTACGTCGCAACGTCCTCCCGCTCCTCCTCATCCTCCCTCTTTTCCCTCTCCTCCTCCTCCTCCTCCTCCTCCTCTTATTCCTCCTCCTGTTCCTCGTCCTCCTCCTGTCTCCTGATGGCTACATGGTCTCCTGGCGAAGCTACATACACCCAGCTCAACCACCGAGGGCTGAACTGGCGCTTCAAAGGTGGCGCGCCAACGAAGAGGGGGAAGCTTCCTCTGGAGGAGAGGGAGAACGACGGAAGAGGACGGCCAGGGAGGGCAAACAGCAGGGGAGGAGGAGCAAGAGAGGCGGGAAGGAGCAGGAGGGCAACAGGCCCGACGTGGAAAGGCGGAAGAAGACAGGGGAGAGGCCCCGGCCAATTCGGAGAGCCCGTCAATCGCCCCCCAGGACCGAAAACAACAGGGGCACTGACGCGACGCAACCGCGCCGCCCACGAGCAAAGAGCGAATGGGGAGGCGCTGGACGGGGTCCCTGGGCTGGCCAGGGTCTACATTGAGAAGGCTGCCGCGCGTCCTCTGGGTCTACCGCGTGGTTCTCACTGAGGCGCGGTGTGAGAATTGGTTTTCGACGGTCTCGCGCTCCCAAGCCGCTCGGGCAAGGTGATTGGGCAATGCCTTTTTCGACTGCCGTGCTGTGGTGTGTACAGCACAGGTGTGTAAAGTTTGGTTTCGACATTCTTACACTCCGCCTCCCAAGCGCCGCAATGGTTGGGTGGTTAGGCAGTGCCTTCTTCGACTGTCGTGCTGTGCTGTGTAAATGCAATCCCGAGAGCACGGAGCGGCATCCTGCGCCTGCGTCAGGCTCGGCTGAAGGAGTGGAGAAGCGAAAACATGAAAGAACAAAAAGAAGGGGAGGAGGAGGAGGAGGAGGAGGAGGAGGAGGAGGAGGACGTGCTCAGGGAGCTATCGCAGCGCGCAGCCCGTGGCGATCCTGGTCAGGTCGCCGGCGCTGGCGACGGTGAAAGCGGTGGCTGGCCAACAGTCTGTCCGCCGTGGGCCGAGTGCCGAGGGTGAGAACGGCCCGTGCTCGGTTGGGCCTGCTGGCGGCTGCACACTCGCCGTGCTCTGGGGTTTGGCGGTTCACCCCAATAACCTCCGCCCCGCCCCAACCCAGTGCAAGCACGCCAGAAAAAAAACTGTTGTAAGTTCACTGGTACGTTTTGTCGCATTCTTCTCGGGTTGAGCACCAACCCACTGGTGGCGAAGGGTGCGGTTAAAGTGGGCAGTGTGGTCTAGGCCCCGACCCACCTCCTCCTCTTCCTCCTCCTCCTCCCCCTCCATCCTCCTCCTCCTCATCCTCTTCATCCTCCTCATCCTCATCCTCCTCCACCTCCTCCTCTTCATCATCAGAACCATCAACATCATCCTCATACTCATCCTCATCCTCCTCCTCATCATCATCAGCCGCATCAGCATCATCATCATCAGCAGCATCATCATCAGCAGCATCATCAGCATCAACATCAATAACAGCATCATCCTCATAAGCATAATCATCAGCAGCAGCAGCACTACCATCATCAATAGCAGCATCGCCAGCATCAGTATCATCATCATCGTAAGCATCATCATCATCACCGGCAGTATCATCATCAGGAGCATCATCAGCAGAGGCATCCTCATCGTCGTCATCATCATGATCAGCATCAGCACCATCATCTTCAGCATCACCATCATCGTCGTCATCAGCATCATCAACCTCAGCACAATCAGTATGAGCATCATCAGCATCAGCATCAGCATCAGCATCAGCATCGTCATCACCACTATCGTCATGATCAATGTCATCATCATCAGCATCATCATCATCCTCATCATCCGCATCATCATCATCGGCATCATCGACATCATCACCATCATCATCACCATCAGCATCATCATCATCATCACCATCACCATCACCATCACCATCATCATCATCATCATCATCATCATCATCATCACCATGACCCCTCATCCTCCCTGCTCCCTGCTCCCTCCTCCCTCCTGCCCCCTCTTTCTCCTTCCCCCTCTCTCCTCCGCCTCCCTCCCTCCTCCCCCCTCCCTCCTCCGTCATTCCTCATCATCGGTTCCTCTTCCTCCTCCTCCTCCTCCTCTTCCTCCTCCTACTCCTCCATCATGATCCTGCTCGTTCTCCTGCTGACGGTTCGCCCCTGCTGCACCCGCCTGCGCAGTCTCGATCTCGAGCTGGTTCATGCGGCTCTGCATCTCGCGAAGCTCTTCTGACTGACGGCGCGCGGAAGGAAGGCCCGCCCTAGGAATGCGCTGAGAGCCACGTCTACGTGGCGCGAGGGGTCGACGCCCGTGGCGGCGCCGCAGGGTGCTGGAGGCGGCATGCAAAACATGAGCCTGTTGGCCATTGCGGCCTGACAAGCCTGATGCGCAGAAGGTGTTCGTACCCTTTCTTGGTGAAGCGGCTATCTCGAATTGGGTGCCTGGGGTCAATGGTAGCAGTCTTGTCACAACAGGCGCAAACGTGTCAATACAACGCAGGCCATAAGAACAAAGAGGGACTCTCGATCAGAAAATGTCCCCCGCGTCGCCGACCCACTGGTCCGAACAACTCCCCAACCAAACGGACTGACGTCTTCCTCCAATTCACCAGCTGGGCAAGCCATGTCACACGCCTCCAGGACTTGGAAGGAGGGGAAATCACATCACATAACGAACACATGCCTGTTCATATGTTTACAGGGCGGGGGCCCCAGAAAAAGACCACACACACACACCCTAACAAATTTGGCCCACCCCGGGCCTCTCGGGCAACCCTCCAGACGACCCGGGAGAAACCCACGAGAGCCCGAAGACGGCCTTAGAGGGCTCCAGGCGTTTCGGCGCGCTCCTAAAACGACCCCAGAAAGCCCCAAGACGGTTCACGACGACCCCAAAGAAGCCGTCATAACCCCAAAGATCGCTCCAAAACGTGCCAAGAGGATTCCAAGAGCACTCCAAAGGAGGCCCCAAGAGACAAAATTCATTGATGGTCCTTTGGTTTTTGGTGAATGTTCGGGTTCACCTCTTTTCGGCTGGGCGTCCGAAGCCGCCTGGGAGGATCATAAATCGCCCCACAACCATCCGAGAGGGCTTCCTGGCAGTCCAAGAGAGCCCCAAGACGGCACAACAGGGATACAAGATTAGACGAGCGCGTTCCACTATTCGAGAAGTAACTATTCGCAAATGGCCTGGATCCGCCGCGGGGAATCTACAATCAATGGCATCAAAGCAGACATGTGTTTTTCGGACGTTTGCGAGTAGTGGAACGCGCTCGGTGAAAGATGGCCTAAGAGAGCCCCATGACGGCCCAAGAGGGCCCCAAGACACCCTCCGAAGCATTCTAAATCGTGACCTGGTCGTTCAGGGAGACCGCGGTTGGAGGCAGGGTGGCCTGAGGAAGCCCCAAGAGGCCCCCAAAAGACGCCCAAGAAACCTCCAGAAGGCCTTAAGAACGCCTGAAAACTTTTGTGAGGCCGCCAGAGGCTCTCCAAGGAGGAGCCTCCGCAGAAAGAGCTGAGGAGGATGGGGAGAAAACGCAGGGTATGGCGAGAATGAGGAACAAGGAACATGGAGCAAGGATAACGAACCACGTCATTAAAACGGCGCTGTCGGACAAGGCAACACGGAGTTATCGCTAAATTGCCTTGTTGACCTTCCTGCCACTCCACCCGCATACCAAACTTTAAAGGACCAAGGTGCATGGCGCGAAGCGCCACTGCAGTCTCGTGTATATATGTGCATGTATGCGTGTACATACATATATATATATATATATATATATATATGTATATCTATATATATATGTATGTATGTATACATGTATGTATCTGGACCCCGTTTTGGCCAGACAGTACGAGCTGCGCAACAAGACGTGGTGCAGCTTGACGGTTCTCGGACGGCCGTGCTTTGGCCTCCCGGCGGGCCAGACAGCCACACGGATGGCATGGGAAAGAGGAGAGAGCAGGAGGGCACCTCGGCCACGAAGAGGCTCCCGACCCAAGGAACGGCCCAAAAGCCAGGGCCCCTCCCGAGCTAAGAGTGGTCGTTATGTTTCAGCATCTTCACTCGAAGGGGTGGGGGTTGATGGAGGGAGGCAGGGAGAAGTGAAAAGGAGGAGGAGGATCAGGGAGCTGGAGAAACACGGAGGCAGGAGGCAGGAGAAGGAAGAAGGGATGACAGGGAGCAGGTAGGACGACGAGGAGGACGACGAGGAGCTCCGTGGCGAAGTCGGGACGCGCGACGCGCGCCTTGGTTCGCAGCTGCCACTCGAACTGCGCCTGAACCTGGGACGCCCGCGGGCCCTCCGCGGAGCCGCCGGTAGCGTTGCCAAGCGAGCCTCCGGAGGCGGGCGGCTCAGGCGGACCGCCTGCGCCTGGCCTCGTGGTCGTCGTCACCACCGTCGCCGCCGCCATCCTCGTCGTCGCCGCTAGAGTCGCTGTAGTCGCCGTCGTGGCGTGGTCGTGGCCATACCAAGGTCGCCATCACCGTCGCCGTCGGCGGGCCGACAATGACGAGGGCGGGCCGGAGAGGAGGGCGGTGGATCTGAGCAGGGCTAGATCAGGCCCAGGCCCAGGAACGCCTAGGGGCCCAAACCCTGGAAGCTACATCCTCGACGACGACGTCGACAACGACGACGACGCCGCCGCCGCCGACGACGGCGACGGCGACGGCGACGGCGACGGCGACGGCGGCGGCGGCGGTGACGGCGGCGGCGACGACGACGACGACGACGACGACGACGACGACGACGAAGACGACGACGACGGCGGCGGCGGCGGCGGCGACGGCGATGGCAGAGGCGGCGGCAACGCCGCCGCGGAGGCCTCGGCCAGCGGCTGGCGCGGGAGCCATGCTCCAGCCGCCGCCGCAGCCGGCGGGGCCGCCAGCGGGGGCCTCGGCGACGGCGTCGATGCCCTGGCCCTGGAGGGAGGGAAGTAGAGGCCTCCTGGATAGGGTCCGAGCAGATGGGGTCGGAGGATCGCGCCGCATCGCCAATGCGTCGGCAACGTATCGTCGACGTCGGCGATGCACTCGGCGACGTCGGCGTGGAGACAGTGGGGCTCCACGTCGAGCCGCATCGCCGATGCGGCGAGATCCTCCGATCCCATCTATTCCGACACCATCTGGGAGGCCAGAGGAAGGGCCAGGACAGCCACGACAACGGCCAGGACGTCCGAACCCATCGTTTCGGACATGCGACTCGAAAGCTGGACAAAATGGACAGCGGGATGGGTCTGGGGAGGAGTCGGACGACATGTGTTGACCAGGATTTTGATGGGGTGTTGGCAGGGACGGGCTGGCGTAAGTCTTCCGTTGGGAGGTGGAGAAAGGGGGAAGGCCCAATTCATCCCGCGGCTCGAAAGAATTGCGGCCGATTTTTCGCAGAGGCTGTTCGCTTCTTCACGCGAGGGAGAAAAAACTAGACGTGGCGTCCACAAGCTGTCTCTGGACCCCAGGATCGCCAAAAACGACGCAGGAACAAAAACCGAACCCTGATAAGGGGTCGAGACATTCATGGGGTCCACTTTACGAACGGCACGACGTCGGGGGTCTAGGAAAAAGGAAAGGAACGACCGCGATACACCACAAATGCACGGTCGATCCCAATGGGAGCGGCATCGCAATTAGGCTGTGCCCGAGAGTCATCCCACACTGGTGTGGAAGTGGCAGCCTCAGGAGCAGGAGAGGACGGGGAGGAGGCTGGTCTGTCGACAAAACCGTCCCTGGCTCGAGGGGGGCCCTAACTGTTCGCCCTTTGGGGGGCCTTCCCGTAAGGTCATGAGCGAGGGGCCTCCATGGAAAACCTCAAGTCACCTCGGGTTAGGGGGGGGCGCCTCCAGCGACATCCGAGCAGGGGGAACGCAAAAAGAGATATGTCCCTGAAGAATTCACGGACCTCCAGGGGCCTCCAGGGGCCTCCAGGGGTCTCCGTCGTGAAAACATATGAGAAACACCCCGAAGGTGAAGAGGCGGGTCGAGGAGCCGGAGCTCGCTAGCAAAAACGAGTTGGGCCAGAGGTGGGAGCACGGCAGTGTGCACCGTCGTATATTTTGCAAGGGATCGTGGCCGTCTGGACCAAGAAGCAGCCAGTTCTGCGACGAGAGCACGACTCCGAGACTGCCAGAGCGGGCGATGTAGGGCGATCGGTATCGGGCTCACGTATTACCAGTATTCGAACCCTCAGGTGAAACGCTCTTAGGGAGCTGCTTAACTACGTCAGAAGTTGAAAGTGGGGGCGAGGACTCATCCCCCCACTCATCCTCCGTCTCCATTTCTGGAGATTGGGAGGGGCGGCTCGTCGCCAGGGCTGGATCCGCCAAGAGAGTTTGGTGGGAAAGCGATGCAGATTTTAAACATTTTTTCAGTGGAATAGGGGGGAGGGGAATGGAAACAGCACATAACGGTCACGTCCGCCGCCCCGCGGGAAGGCGCCATGCGAGATTGGCGGTGGCGTGTTAGCGTTAGAGACCAGCCTGTGATACGTTCCCGCCGCCACGCCGCCACTGATGTGATCCGCTGCGCCACATGCTGTGGCACGGAAGCTGAATTGCAAAAAAACGGTTTGACGGCTTTACCGGTGTGGCGGACTGGGTCCCGGGCCCGGGTGACGGCCCTGGTTGGCGCACGTACTCCGATTCCTCCCTCAAATCGACACCAAGCGAAGTCCACCCCCCGTCGGATGCGACCCGCGGCGATCCTGCCGAAACGCAAAAGGATGCGATTCCAATACGCCGCGTGTCCCGAGCAATCAGGGCATGGCAACGAACGGAGGGTGCCTGGCTGCACCTCGCATGCCACATGGCCCTCTGGTACATAAGACTACGGCCGGCAGCAGTGAATCAATTGGAGAGGGAGGAGGAGGAGGAGGAGGAAGAATAGGAGGAGGAGGAATGGGAAGGGGAGAAAATCAATTACGTAGCATTGCGTTTCCGCACCGCCGCCTGCTATCTGTCGGCTGGCAGCGAATGCAGGTTCTCAAACGATACTTGTGCAGATTCGCAAAACATTTTCGCGTGCCTGTTCACATCTGCGATGCACGCCTGTCGAGGTCTGCATCTCTTCGTTTGCCGGTCGGGGCCTAAAACTCGTTCGTGCCATCGTGAAGACAACTTGCCTTACCCAATGGTCTTTCGTCTTCTGCGCAATGCCGCGGAATAGGCCCAGCTGCCGGGCCAAGAGAATGCTCTTCAGACTGCGCCGCCCTGCCCGTTGTAGAACGTCCGCGTTCGACATGCGGCTGGAACACGAATCCTGAATGCGGAGTATTGTCCGCACGCCGCGCGCCTGGAACGCATCCAACTTTACGAGTTCTGCGCTCTTTGCCCATGCTCTGAGAATTGAATGCGATTCCTTTGGACGCCCGCAAATGGAACGGACAAGAATGGGTCCGAGGCCCAACAACAAATCATGTCCAAAACCGACAACGGTCGCTGTTGGGCAGCCGGCCTTCTGTCATGCTGCACTGATACGCCTGGCAACTGCGGGCTGTGAACCCGAGTGCCGCGCAGCTTCCGCACACCACCTTTTTTTGATTCGACCATCGATGATGTTCTTTTTGGCTCTGCCTCAAATGTTTCGTGTCTGAGAACGCTCCTCCGCACGCCGCGCACGTCAGCGGCTTCGCTTCCGCCTCGGCTCTCCGTTTCCTATTATTGGACTCAAGCGTCGTCCTCTGACGTTCTTCCGCGCATTTCCGACAAGACGGCACCAAGAGGGGCCCAAGAGGGCAACCAAAAATTCAAAAATCTAGCTTCCCGCCCCCACGAGCCCCAGGGGGCCCCAAGAGTGCCCCAAGAGGCCGCCAGAGGCCCCCAAGAGGCCGCCAAGACGCCCCAAGGAGCCCCCAAGAGGCCCCCAGGAGGCCTCCAAAAGACCACCAGACGCTTCCGCATTGCGAGCCGTCAAGCCAACTGCAATGCACTCCGCGCATGCAGCCTTGCTCTTCCTCGCGACGTGCTCACAATCTTGCTCGGCGCTGTGCTACGCGACGTGCTGCTGCTACGCGAACTGTTTCGTGCGCGCTGCGAACGTCAACAGCCTCTTCACCCGTTTCGACTCATCTGCCACATCTTTCGCGGTGATGCTTCGCTGATCACAGCTTCCGCACGCTACTCTTGCTCCTTTCGTCTTCCGGTGCTCCTCCACTTGGTTGAGGGGCGAGAGGCCGACCTCCCAGAAGGACACCCCGCACCCGGGTGCACAGCACGCAAAGCGCTCGCAAAACACGCCCCAGACCACCGGCATCACGCAAACATGTGGACCCCCTACGTATCTGCCACCACCCGCGCGCGACACCGCACCCTCACACAAGACGCCGCTGGCCAGAAACTCCTGGCCTCGCAACAGTCACAGAAGGGGTCGGCGGATGTGGCGTAAGCCTGTAGAATCATGTCCAAAACCGACAACGGTCGCTGTTGGGCAGCTGGCCTTCTGTCATGAATGGACAACGTCCGCGGTGGCGCCTACAGCGAACCCTCTTCCAATGGAAAGGAGCGGCTGTCAGTCTTCGTCCCTATTCTTTATGTGCCCACTTCGATCGTACCGAACTTTTAAATGGAGACAGAAAGACGCTGCCCCCAGCAGGGGGAAATCGGACCAGGCACGTGGAGACAAGGCGTCACTCGGATGCCACCGCGCGGTGCTGCGGGGGAGGGAGGGAAGGGCGAAGAGGAGGCGGGGGGGGGGAGGGGGGGCGCACGGAGAATGTCTCGGGCTCTCGGGAGAAGACGCTGGGCCCAACTACAAGGTTCGTTGCCTTTGTGGTTTGTTCGCACCCTCTGCCATCCGCAGCCCTTTGGATCAGGCCCGAGCCCGAAAAGGTCTTCTGCCCCACCTGAAATCAAAAGCCTGGCGAATGACAACATATCCAACCAAAGAGAGCAAATACGGTACGGCGGGGTCGTGACGTGACGACCCGGGCGTTGGTTCCTGACAGCGCAGGGATCATTCAATCTCGAACGATCGCGGCTTTCCAGCAACGCTCGATGTTAACCCCTTCCAGGCCACTGGTGGCACTCGACCTTCAACGCCCGCGCTGGATTCGCCTCCGCGTCGACACGACGAGAACCTCCTGTACTCAAGGCGGAGCCAGGCAGAGGGAAGACGAGTAAGTGGAGAGCATCCCTCCTCCCCGTCGGGTAGCACAGAAACAAAAATACAAATGAGCAACGAACGCCAGCGAGTGTTTCTCGGGTCGGTGCTGCACCCCCTTCACTGGCGCGCGAAGCGCGGGACCTCTAGCGACGGGCAGCCGAAAGTTAGGTCATCCTCCAACGGGAGCCTCCGGGGCGACGATCAGGTGCGCGCCCATGCCGCCAGGGACGAACTCGGGGGCGTCCGTTTTCCAGTCCTGCCGTCTGAGTTCGCGCCCCTCGTCACTCACGGCCGAAGCGCCCTGGCTGGCCACTCCACGTCGATGCCGTCGCCGCCGCCGTCGTCGACGTCGCCGTCGTCGACGTCCCCCTCATCTTCCCACCCTGTCTCCTCCTCCTCCTCCTCCACCTCCTTCTCCTCCTCCTCCTCATCATCATCAGCATCATCAGCATCATCATCATCGTCGTCGTAATCATCAAAGCAATCATCTTCATCGTCAACAGCATCAGCAGCAGCAGCATCATCTCATCATCATCGTCATCATCATCATCATCATCATCATCATCATCATCATCATCGGCGTCGTAATCATCAAAGCCATCATCTATTGTCAACAGCATCAGCAGCTTCATCATCCTCCTCCTCGTCATCATCACCAGCTTCATCATCAACATCATCATCGGCATCAGCATCATCATCAACATCATCATCGGCATCATCGGCATCATCATCACCGTCATCATCCGCATCAGCATCACCATCATCAGCAGCAGCATCATCATCAGCAGCAGCATCAGTATCAGCATCATTATCACCAAACTCGTCATAATCCTTATCATCATCAGCATCATCAGAAACATCATCATCGTAATCGTCATCACCATCATCATCATCAACATCAACAACAACAGATTCAGCATCACCATCATCATCAACCGCATCATCATCATCATCAAAATCGTCATCGACGTCGTCATCATCAAAAGCATCATCACCGTCATCGTCATCGCCGCCATCATCATCATAATCATATTCATTATCATCATCATCAGCAGCAGCAGCAGCAGAATCTTCATCAAAATCACCATAATCGTCATCATCATCAGCATCAGCATCATCATCAGTATCGTCATCATCGGCATCAACATCATCATCATCATCATCATCATCATCATCATCATCATCATCATCATCCGGTCAATCATCATCAGTGTCGTCATCGTCATCATCGTCACCATCATCATCAGTACCAGCATCATCATCAACATCAACATTGTCGTCGTCGCCATCGGCGCCATTGTCAACTGCATCATCGTCGTCATCAGCATCATCAGCATCATCTGCAGCACTATCATGGTAGTCTGCATCATCCTCATCATCATCATCATCATCATCATCAACTCAACATCGTCATCATCATTATCATCATAATCGCCATTACAATCAACATCATCATCGTCATCCCCACGGTCGGCATTGCAACCACCAGTACCACCGTCATCAGCAACAGCATCATCATGAACATGTTCGTCGTCATCATCATCAACATCTCATCATCATCATCGTCAGCATCGTCATCGCCGTCATGACTCCAGGATCCTAGTGATCATCATCGTCGCCACCGTCATCAGTATCGTCGCCAGCACTGTCATCAGCATCATCAGCAACATCATCATCAACATCGTCGTCGCCATCAACAACAACGTCATCACCACCATCATCAGCATCGTCTTCATCCGCAACAGCACAATCATCATTATCAGCATCATCATCGGCATCATCGTCGTCGTAATCATCCTGACCCGCATGGCCATCATCATCGCCATCGGCATCGGCATCGGCATCGGCATCGCCATCGCCATCGGCATCAGCATCATCAGCTTCAAAAATCATCATCATCGCCATCGGCATCGGCATCGGCATCGGCCATCGGCATCGCCATCGCCATCGGCATCAGCATTATCATCATCATCGCCATCGCCATCGGCATCAGCATCATCAGCTTCATCGTCGTTCATCAGCCACTCCATCATCATCATCATCATCATCATCATCGTCGTCATCCTGCTCATCACCACCATCATCATAATCATCGTAGTTGTCGTCGTCATGATCGGTGTCACCATTGGCATCGCCATCAGCAGCAGCATCATCACCGTCGTCATCATTAGCTTCATCGCCGGCAGCAACACCAGCGTCATCATCATCAGCAGCAGCATCCTCATTGTCATCGGCATCGCCATTATCATCATCATCATCAACAACATCATCATCATCATCATCATCACCTAAAGCCGCCGCGCGTTCGGGTCTTTGCAGGAAAAGCTGCCTCTCAGCAGCCCCCCCCCCGCCCCCCCGCGGAGGCGGAAGGCCGGCGACGGCACCCCGCTCAGCACGCCACGTCGCGCGCACGGTGCTCCAGTGCGCGGGCACCGCGCGCCTGATGCGCACCAAGGGATGCAGAAGGACGGCCCAAAACGTGACGACCACCAGCCCCCTGCACAAGTGGCGTTCGGACCAGCTGCACACGATTGACTTGGAACCCTCGATGACGTGCCCACGGGCCCTGGGCCGATCCCCACCGCCCATGCCGAACATCCTCGACGCGAACCTAGAGGCTATCACGTTGGACGCAGTTTTCCCGAACCCTCCGCATGTGAATGTAAGCTCGCTGGTGAAGGCAGATGCGAAGGACGGGAGCTCGAATTCCAGCATGCTCGAGATGCCAGCTACGAACGCCAGGGACTACAGTTGCAAGCAGCACGGGAACTTAGACGAGCCCCAGACCACAACGACTTCCACCACGGCCAAGACCCAACCACCACCCCGACTGCAACATGCGATCCACGACGAGCTCGCCACGGCAAAGCTTTCCGCGAACCCAGAGGTGCCCGACGCCCACTCGCCCAGCACGACACCCACGACGGTCTGGACCCCGCGCCCTAACGCCGCTCCACCAAGCCGCTCACCCTCATGGGCTGGAGCACCTTCTCCCTCAAGGGCGAGCCTGGCCGCCTGGGCCACATCTCTGACACGCGCCGCCACATCCAGGTGCTTATTTTTGTCGGCGCCAAGCTCAGACAACGCACCGCCGACGCCCCGCATCAGGTTGAGGACTCCAGCCACCACGCATGGGCACACTTCGGCTGGGGACGCGGCGCACACACCAACAGCTCGGCGGGCTGCAGCATCGCGGTCGCCAAGCGCCACTTCCGATGCCAGGACATCGACAAATCCGCCACCCACCTACGGCCGACTTGCGAGGCCGAGCGGGATCGATCGAACTTCACCGAGCTCAACTACGCCGTCGCATCGTGACCGCATATTTTCCACCACGCCCAAGCGGTCCTTGTCACAACACCGGATGGAAGCTGGGATGCCGACGACTATGGACCTGGGCGCAGACTTGCATGACTACCACGCCGACGGGGGCCACAACACTCCTCTTCACTGATCCCAGCCAGGGCCTTGGACGCCGCGCACGACGCCTCCGCGCCGACGACGCCGTCGGAGACCACCAAACCCACGACGAGACCGTGTTCGGCCGCTACGTCCACGACCAGCAACTCCACCACGAACTCACCGCCATCAATGCGCACACCGACGCTGGCTACACGCACTGCGGCTCGAAACGCCCCCGCTCCCGCATCGCTTACTTTATCGGCCGCCACACGTCCGCCTGAACTGGAAGATCCACAGCCGCCTTCGCGCCCTCCTCCACGCGCCCGACCACGTTCCGACGCTCATGCAAATCAAGATGCCATTCCACTCCGACAGCCCCACCCAGAACCCGATCAAATTGGACCACGGTATCATGGCCGCACGCTTGCAGACAGAGGAGAAGCGCGACAAGCTCATCCGCGACGTTGCTCACCACATCAACCACCACCGCGAGCTCTTCCGCGTCGTCAAGATGGACCAGTTCCCCACCCGCCACAACGCGCTTCTCAACCACATCATCAGGCCCCGCGCAAGCCGCTACTTCACCAGGGAGGGCCACCAACCACACCGGTATCAGCAGGCTCGACGAGATCGGCTTGAACTACTCAAGCGCCGCGCCCACCTACGAGCTCAACGCTTACCTTTCAACAACTTCGCCCTCCGCAACATCCAGCTCCAGCTACGGAACCACCAACGATGGATGGACCACTGGTGGAAGGTGAGCATAGACCAGGATATACGCGACTCATGGGCCTGCCGCGACCCTGCGCGAGTGGCTGACCTTACCTACCTACGTGCGGGCCACCACGACGACGACCCCGCCTGTCGCTCCCCATCCACACGCCCCACCGCTGCCGAGCACACCGCCGCGCTCACGACCGACGCCGCGAGAGGCCTCACCGCCGCGTCTGCTCACGTCAGCCTCTACCTCGACGACCCCAAGTCTATTGAGCGCCTCCTCGCACGCAGCGACGACCAACTGGCACCGGTCGGTGAGATCACGGGCCCCCCAAGCATCGAGGACATCACGGCAGCGGCCGAGGAGCTCGATCACATCCAGAAGCGATTGCGGCAGGCGCCGTGCCGACGCTACAACCCACCACGGGGCTGGCCGTTGGAAGTCACCATCATGCTCTTGCACCCGCAGCACCTCGCACGACCTGGCACACAGCGCGGCAGACTTGGACGAGCCAGCGCCGACTACGAGCATGCCGACCCTCTCGCCCGACACCCACGCTTGCCCCACCAGCGCATGCTCAAGCTCAAAAAAGAAAGGAAACGCCCCCACTAGCGACGTCATTGCCGACATTCACTCATGCGCACGGCGACTTCATTGTTTTGCTCACTTCTGGCGGCTGCAAGCGTCGGACTGCTACAATACAGCGCCGCCCGCGCCCCCCCCCCCCGCCGACTGGGCCCGCGGAGGGATCCTTTCCAGACGCCGTGAGGCCCTCATGCTGATGGCTAAGCTTTGATCTGGTGATCTGGAAACTCCGAGCTGCGCGTTTGGCATTCCTGGCCCAATCCAATGGCGCGCGCAATGCCTTTGCGACGGAACATCACATGCGTCTCATCGCCGCGCACACTGTTCGGTGCGAAGATGATCACTTTCAGCCACTCCTCGAGCAGCATAGATTGGAGGCGGCAGCGCACCTCCAGGCCCCAGGCCCCTCCTTTGCTTTTCGGCCAGGCGCGGGGGGGAGGATGGAATATTCAAACAAACCTGAATGATTCATGGGATCTGTTTACCCGTCGGTGACCAGATGGAATGAAGAAGTGGCCGGAGTCCAGGGGGGGGGGCCTTTTTTTACTCCTCGACCGAGAGCTACGACGCGCGCATGGGCGCGTTCATCGGTGACCTTTTAAGATCCTGTGGTGCCCGACGGCGCCGCGCTCCAGGCCCTCCAGTTAGATGCGATCGACAACCGCCCCCTCCCCCAGGCCCTTGACTTCGGAGGCTACGCCCAGAGCGTAGGTAAGCAGGACACCCTGGCCTCTCTTGGCACTCACGGGGCTACCCGGGACGTCGAGCGTAACATATCGGGCAACGCGGTCCAGAGCCTTATTCATCTGGGGGGCTTAGTCAACGTGGCCAACCATAACCATCTTGACATCGAAGCACGAATGCAATCTGGGAGCGTAGGCTGGACACGTCTTGGAGACTACTGGTTCCCAGGCGGCCCCTGGAAGGCCAAACGACTATCGTTCGCGCCCAATGCCGCGGGATGTCTGTGGTCAGGACTGGAAAGCTACGCCCTTAAAACACGGGAAAAACATCGTCTAGGCAGCTCACTAGCACGTAAACTTCGAGCCATGATGAGAGGTGCGGCGCATCACCTCGATGAGCAGGATGCCCATCATTCTCTCGCAACCCATCAGGTGTTTCAAGAGTGGCAGATTGCTCCGTCGGCCATCGAACTACTCGAACGCAGACTAAGCTGTTGGCAGAGCATCGCGCAGAACCCGAGCCACCACAGCCAGTTCCTTGCTACCTGTTTTGGACGATGTCGCTTCGAGCAGCAGGCGGCCGTAAGTAACCGCCCAGTCAGTGCTTCCACCACGAGCAGGACGGGATCTCCGCTGCTCCGAGCGTCCACCCGTGGGCCAAGCAGCTCGCGGATGACCTGCTGCGCCTGGCTTCACACCCCACCGGCAGGAGGTTCAAGGAGGCGCGGCAGCCGCCCGTTGCCAAAAACCTGTGGGAAGATGAATATGTTCGGAGCGCCCCCCAGCATTGAGACGTTCGTGCACTCAGAGCCTCCTATCGGACCTCACAGTGGGCACCACCTGGGACCAGCACGTTGGCCTCCTCCCTCCCTTCGACGACCTCATGCGACGAGACGGACAGTGGCGACGAAATCAATCGCCCGCTCGTATGTCAAATTCCCTCTTGTGGGCTGCGGTTTGGGACACTGAAACAGTCGGTTACACATCAGTCGAAATCTCGGGGGGGCGGACACGACATGCCATCACTACTCACAACATTACAGGTCGACAATAAATGTATCGTATACCAGACTACTTTCCCGAATCAATATCATGCTACACGACATCCGCGACGTTCATGGATTGCTGGTAGGTGCACAGCGGAGCTTACACATCATGTATATCCATGGCACCCGGCTACGCGTGCACAACAGTGTCTCCTTCGCGATTATGAACCCGATCCCGCCTGTCAACATGAATTTCAAGATTATTCTAAGTATCGAGCCCATCTTCTCCCGCATCTTCCGCCGCCGCCACCGGGTCCGATGCTCAAGCCGATTGTCAGGACCGAGGCCCGCCCGACGAAGTCGGGCCCAGCACAGCTTCGAGCAGCCGCCTCGCTCAGACCTGCGCCTCGGCCACCTTGCGCGATCGAGAACACCCCAGCAGCCAGAGCAGCCCTCCGCCGAGCAGCGGGCCTCATTTTGGGCACGCGCGAAACTCCTCGACATCGGCCACGCGTCGCTCGACCACCACGTCGGTCAGCAGCGGCCCCGGAAGCGATTCCAACAGCGGTTCCATCCTCCACCGCAGCGTCGACGCCCACACTGCCAGCACTACGACGCGAGCACGATGACGGCAGCAGCGGCACTACCATGGGGAGGACTCCCCCGCCAAGGCCGCGCCGCCAGCAGCCGAGCCGAAGCGCGCGAGCTGGCGCCTCCCCCTGGACTCCTCCAAGGGTTCTAAGGCATCTGGCGCCGCCTCCAGGAGCGACGAGGGAGCCCCCCCTCCCCTCCGCGGCCAAGCCCCGCCTCCAGAAGCCGCCAATAAAGCCAGGTCAGCCACCGAGAGCGACAACCGACACGGCGATCGAGGTCGACGAGGACGAACAGGCAGCCAAGGGCGACATGCGCAGGAAGCAAAGGGGCGGCCGCAGAGCGAGGAGGGGGGCCCACAGCGACAAGGTCTGGAGAAGCAAAGACAAGAACCTGATGGCCTTGCTTCGCGCCACGCTCAAGCTGCCGCCCCAGACCACACACATGGCGCGCCTCAACAGCAGTACCAACATCGACACGCACACGATGACGACGAAGCACCCACTCGTGGACGGGATCTCCGCCGAGCTGGAAGGCTACAAGAACATGCTCGACACGCCCCGCGGCGGAGACTCGGAGGACAAGCATAAGCTCAAGGAGATAGGGCCCCCAGCTCCAGCATTGGGGCTCGCCGCGCTGGAGAGCCTCCTGAAGTGTGACGTCGGCGGAGCACTCAAGCAGGATATCAGCGCCTACCTGGAGCAGGCCCAGCCGTCCGACGAGGTGACCGACGTAGAAGTCACGAAGTACGATCTGCAGCAGCAGATCGGCTTCATACGGCTCGAGCGATGCTTCGACGCGGACAAGGCCAAGCTGATCGTGGGGGGCCCAGGGTGGCCAGGCCGCAAGCTAATCATGAAGGCGCTGGCCGCCGAGGGCGCGGCGCAGCACCACCGTGGGGTGGCGTCAGCGGGATGGCTCGAGGAAGAGGTGGCGCACTGGCTGGCGACACTCGAGCAATAGTCTGCCAGCCGCCACGGTGCACAGGTACAACATCAGCGCCCGCCCTCAGATGACTCAGATCAGGAGCATGCCACAGGGCGTGCGCCGCCAGTCTCAGAAGACTCAGAGCAGGAGCGTGCCAAAGGGCGCGCGCCGCCAGTCTCAGCAGCTTCTGCCTTCGCTTCTAGGCCTGACCCCCCAGCAGCTGCCGACTCGGGGTCGGCCGGACGTGCGCAGCCAGTCTCAGCAGACTCAGAGCAGGAGCATGCCGCAAGGCGTGCGCCGCCAGTCCTAGAAGACTCAGGGCTGGAGCATGCCACAGGGCGTGCGCCGCCAGTCTCAGCAGCTTCTGTCTACTTTTCTGGGCCAGCCGACTCAAGGGCGGCAGGGCGTGCGTTGCCAGTCTCAGCAGACTCAGAGCAGGAGCATGCCGCAGGGCGTGCGCCGCCAGCCCTAGAAGACCCAGAGCTGGAGCATGCCGTAGGGCGTGCGCCGCCAGTCTCCGGTTGTTGTGCCTTCTTGCCTGGGCCAGCAGAAGCGGGGTCGGCAGGGCGTGCGCAGCCAGTCTCAGCAACTTCATTCCTTTCGACTGGACCAGACGGCCCAGCAGCTGCCGCCTCGGGGTCAGCCCATTCCGAAGGGCCCGAGGGCCCACACGATCAGCTCGATACAGCAGCAGAAGACGAGGCCGCAGCTTTTTTGTTTGCCGGAAAAATGCCTCCTCGAAGCGTCTCGTGGCAGCGGCGCGACGCAGCCCCCCTGTGTCAGCACCCGCGAGACGTGGCCCCAAGAGCGGGGACTCACGAGAGATTCGGCGCTCTGCGGCGGACCATATTTGTTTGTTCAA
The DNA here is from genome assembly GCA_963575745.1 of Prorocentrum cordatum. Lineage (NCBI taxonomy): Eukaryota > Dinophyceae > Prorocentrales > Prorocentraceae > Prorocentrum > Prorocentrum cordatum. Next base: position 434,273 of record CAUYUJ010020348.1, read on the forward strand.
CGCTGCGCTGGCTCGTTTGGTTCTGATGCCGAGTAGATCATAATCATCGTCGTTATCATCGTCATCATCGTCATCATCAGCATCAGCAGCATCATCGTCGTCATGATCAGCATCCTCATCGTCGTCGTCATCGTCATTACCATCGTCATCAGCATCATCATCATCATCGTCATCATCTTCATCGGCAGCAGTAGCATCATCATACCATCATCATCATCATCAGCGTCATCAGCAACTTCATCAGAATCATCAGCGTCATCATCATCAGCATCATCAGCAGCATCATCATCATCAGCATCATCATCATCATCGTCAGCATCATCATCGTCATTATCATTATCAACATCGACGTCGTCGTCGTGCTCATCAACGTCATCGTCGTCGACATCGTCGACATCATCATCATCGTCATTAGCGTCATCAGCATCATCAGCATCATCGTCATCATGATCATCGTCGTCGCCATCATCCTCGTCATCATCGTCACCAGCATCAGCATCATCATCATCGCCATCATCGTCATCAGCAACAGTAGCACTGTCGCCAGCATCAGTATCATCGTCATCATCGCCGTCGTCAGCATCATCGCCGTCATCATCAGCAGCGTCAACATCATCATCAGCATCAGCATCGTCATCATCGTCATCGTTGTCGTCGTCGTGTTCATCATCCTCATCATCATCATCATCAGCATCATCATCATCGTCAGCATCATCATCATCATCATCATCATCATCATCGTCGTCGCCCTCGTCCTCGTCATAGTCGCTATCATCATCTTCGTCATCATCGGCATCATCATCATTGTCGTCAGCAGCATCCTCATCAGCATCGCCAGCAGAATCAGCAACATCATCATCGTCATCAGCATCGTCATCAGCAGAAGTAGCATCGTCATCATCATCAGCAGCAGCAGCATCGTCGTCGTTATCACCATTTTCATCTCGTTTACCACCAGGTGGCGACCCACACAAGGTCACTGGGTTCCTAGGAAGCGCATGGCCAAAGCAAATTAGACTGCCCCGCCTGCTCCTCCTCCTCTCCTGGCCCTACCAAACTCGTTTGGCCCGAGGGCGACCTCACATGGATTCCCCTCAGACAGTTTGACAGTTTGGCCCTCGAGTCCTGGCTAGATCCACTCGTCGCCACGGCCGGACGCGGCTCTGAAAAAAGGCCAAGATAGACAGGGGTCTGGCTACCCGTTCCGAGCGAATTCTGATCAGGAGTGGGGCAAGGGGGGCGACCTTCCAAAAAGGCGGGGAGGCTTATTCGAAGGGATGGGCTCCTTGTTGGACACCTCTCAAATGGCAGGATGGTAATGGGCAGGGTGTCCTCGCGAAAGATCCCCCCTCGCCGTACAACCCTGTGCGCGCCGACAAATCACTGCGCTCGGCGGAAAGGGGAGGTCCCGAAGAAATGAGGTGGACCTCGTGAGCGAGATACAATCTCAGATCCACGGTTCGGACTCCTCGGCGACGACCCCGTTGATACAGGGCGGCTTCGCACAGATGCCCCGCGCAGAAAATCTGCACGGGATCCCGTATCCATGGGATCGCGCCTCGGCAGCCAGACCGCGAGGGCATGGACATGGACGTGGACATGTCCGTCGCTCATAAGGACCTGTCGGGCCCATCCTCGCTCTCTCCAGAACCCTGGAAAGCAGGCTCCCGCCCTGACTGCGTGAGCCACGGTCTCCTTCACCGCGCCAGTCCAAAACTGGAGCGGCCCCCCCGGAGGCCGCCGGGACGCCCGCGCCCACGCTGCTGGCGCGCCGAGGAGGCTCGAGGCCCGTACTTGCCTGAGGCCGTCCAGGCCGCGGCCTGCCTCTCTCGCACACGTTCCACGACCAGCCGCGCCAGGTACTTCCGCTTCCCCAGATCTCCCAGCGTCCACCTGCGCCCTCGTCCCCGTCTGCCCCCTTCCCCATCCCCCTGCGTGCAGAGCAACCTGGTGGCGATCACACAACCAAGGGTTGCCTTCCCGTCAGTGGCCCTTAATGGCACCAGAGAAATGACTCGGCGAGCGAGGGGAGCAAGACCATCCAGGAAGCGCAGACAGTGCGGGAAAGAGGCAGTGGATCGGGCGGATACAGCGCAAGAAGCTGAGCGAGAAAGAGCAGGGGTAATGGGGCAGGCGGAGGTGTGTACCTGAAACTGCGCCAGGCTTCATGTTTACATAGCGTGCGCAACATCGCGCCGTCGGGATATCGTTGCTGTTAATATAAGTTGCAATAGCGGCGCGGCCACTGTAAAAGTCCGCAGGTTCCCAGCATGAGGAGAGCAGCGTCAGCAGTCCCACTGGTCGATGCACATGAGCCCTTCGCCTTTAGCCTTTCAGGACGGACTCTGGAGAGAACCGAAGAGGCAAAGCAGGTAGAGGGAGGCAATATGGGGCTGATGACATCGAATTCAAAACAGACGCGTGTCAGTATTTGCCTCGAACATGTGATCCAAAACTCCGAGAGAACGCGTTTCGCGGACGCTTGCTCCGGACAAATCCCTGGACACGTCGGAACCGCCCCGCCCCCCCAAAAAACATGGGAACGCCTAGAGAACCGACCCCGCCCCCCGGGCACCCTAGCCTCATGAACCGTGCTCCCCCCCTCCAAGGGGGAAGGGGGGCAAGGGGGAAGGGAGGGAGGTTCGAACCGGGGTGGAGTGGGGGAGCCGTGTTCAAGGGGGGGTCGAACCGCCCCCGTACCCCCCGCTCGATTCAGCTCTGATAACATTCTGGTACAGCTGGATCCACAATTACAAATATCCGACTCGGTCTCGACCCAGCTCAAATAGAATCCTGTTACAGATAGATCAAGCTCCAACTGAACCCTGCCAAGGCTCGCTCCAGCTCTAATAGAGAAATCTGCTATAGCTAGATCAAAATATGACTGAATCCTACAAACGCTCGACCAGCTCTAATAGAATCTCACTCACCAGCCGGAACAGCATCCTACTAAGGAACGATCAGCGTCGTCGTCGTAGCCGCTGCCCAACGGCGCCGGCGCAGGCGCCGGCGCTCGCCGTCGTCGCCCGCTGGGGGGAGAGGGTGTGGTGGGGGGGGGAGCGGTTCGAACACCCCCGTTTTGAAGTTCAGGGCATCTCCCCACACGGTTCGACCCAACCCCCTCCTCTTTGCAATTCAAGGGGGGGCTCCAACCCGGTTCGAAGCTCCCCCCTTCCAATCGTCCACAGAACGCGCTCTTTCAGATCTCCAGACCTCCGAAGACTCGAATGAACATCCACGGCCGCCACACCTGTCGACCCCTTCCCTAGGATTGTAATCGGACTGTGTCTCATCATGAATAGCTTCTCGTTGGCCTTGGGACAAAACCGGCCTCTGGTCCTATCGCGTCCGCCTCCCCGTCCCTCCTCCGTCCGCCTCCCACCCCCCCGTTCTCATCCTTCTGCTTACACCTCATCCTGGAGGAGGACACTTGAGGACGAGGAGGAGGACGAGGAGCAGGGAGGAGGAGGGGGAGGGGGATGACCAGGGAGGAGCAGGCGGAGGGAGAAGGGAGAAGGAGAAAGGCCCAGGGAGGAGACGGGTGTAGGAGGAGGAGGCGGCAGGGAGCGAGGGACGAGGACGAGAATGAGGAGCTTCTCTTCCTCCTCCTCCTCCTCCTCCTCCTCCTCCTCCTCCTCCTCCCCCTCCTCCTCCGCCTCCTCCTCCTCCTCCCCCTCCTCCCCCTCCTCCTCCTACTTGTTCTCTTCGTTCCTTCATTCCTTCCTTCCTTCCTCCTCATCCTCCTCCTTTTCCTCCCCTGCCCCACGGAGAGGGCCCGCCTTCGCGGGCGCGGCCCCTTCGGCGCCAGGCAGTGCCTCCAGGGCCTCTTCAGCCGGCGACCGCCGTCGTCGACGACAACGCCGTTCGGCGCTCACCACCGCCGTTCATCGGTTGTGATTCGTCGTTCGCCCGATCGCTCGCTCGCTCGTCTGGGAAAAACAAATATACCGCTACTCGTCCTGGACGTCCCTCGTCGTCACGTCTGGATGCGCTTCGATATTCTGGTCAGAACGCACCCCAGGGGAGGTCTGGAGAGTCTGGAGAGTAGTGGTATCGGTACCTTTGGGTTTCCACAGCTCGGTAGCTCATTCGTTCGCATTATGTGATGCATCGTCGTCGATGTGGGGGGGATGATGGCCAGAGCTCCGCGCGTCAGGAGAACAAGTACGTTGGGCATCTTCTTTTTCGCCAAGTCGGCCTCTGAGGGCCGCTGTTGGGCCACAGGGCCCCCAGGGACCGCAGTGGGCCCCAGGGCCCACTGCGCGACGTCTTGTCCCTGGTATGAGGCTGACATCTCCCAGGCCCAAATCACGGAACAATCAAACCCTATGGAGCGCGCGCTGGAGGAGCAAGAGAGGCCCTCAAACCAAATCAGCCTGACATCGCGAAAAAAACAGATGGTCGTCTGTGTTTCGAGGATCCGCTTCCGGGCCCTCGGGCCATCAAAACAACCAACGATGAATGATTGCCTGAACCCTTGGAGCTGCTTCGGCGTGTGAGACGACTGATACTCCTCCAACCCCTCCACCCTGGAGCCTGATCCAATGGTTTTCAACGGGGGTGGTCGGTTAACGGTGCCCAGAGGACCATCTGCTACAAACTTCTCCAGTACGCGCCAAGATGACTGCAAATGACTCCAGATTGCCAAACGGATCACACAAGATGGTTTAACATGTTCTTCTCCTGGGCCTCCAGCATGTGTCTAAGAAGCTCCAGGACGGTGACAATACGGATCGAGGGGGTTTGCCTGAGACCCCGATTCTGCCCTGGTGCCTGCCACCGCTGCGGCCCCTCGGGTGTTCCCTCTCCTGACGTGTGATCGTCTCGTGCAGGGCGCGCTCTAGGGTCTCGCATGCTCCCTCCCACCCCCCTCCTCCTCCTCCTCCTCCTCCTCCTCCTCCTCCTCCTCCTCCTCCTCCTCCTCCTCACTCCCTCGCTCGCTCACTCCCTCCCTCCCTCCCTCCCTCCCTCCCTCCCTGCCTCCCTCACCCCCTCCAACTGCCTACCTCCCCCCCTCCCTCCACGCTCCCCCCTCCTCCCCTGCGCATAGAGCGGCCCCGCGGTCCTCGGCTGGCGCGGCCTCCGCCGAAGCAGGGGCGAGCTCGGGGGCAGACCTCGGGGTGCAGGGGGACAGGATCCTCCAGGAGTGGGGGCCTCCTCCCGGGAGGGAAGTGGCGTGTTCGACCATGGACCCCCCTGTTACCCATCGCTCCTGGGCCGTCCTCGGCGGTTTTCGGATGGTGTTCGGCGGTCTTCGGCGGTGTCCAGTGGTCGTTGGCGGTTCCAAGCGGTCTTCGGTGCGAAAGCTGGACGGTTGCGTTCACTAAAGGGTCCACGATGGAACACCTTAAGAGAAGGTGAACGGATAAAGAGGTGGAGGGGGGGAAGAATCATGGAGGGAGAGAACGGGGCCAAGCTGTGTGCGCTCGCACCAGATCTGATACACTACCCCTCCCAGCCATCCTCGCCCATTGCGCCGCATTTTAGTATATCCGCCGACTAGGGTGTCCTAGGGGCCAGTGATCCCCCAAATAGGCCCGTCGTTTGATGCGGATTCAGGCGAGGGGGGCTTTACCATTGGAGTGTGTGGCGGATGAGCAAGAGGATTAGGAGGAAGGAGGAGGAGGAGGAGAAGCAGCAGCAGCAGGAACAGAAAGACCAGGGGAGCGCAAAGAAAGAGGAAGGGAGGGGGAACGGCAACGACGAGGAAGGATTCGGATCCAGAGATGATGCCCGCGCTGAGGCGAGAGCGCCGCTCTGATCGACGAAGCAATCCCCGACCCTAAAATTGGGCCACCGCTGCATCGAGCGGACCGTCTCGAAGGACCAAACACACTCTGAAGCTCCTCAGGGAGTCAGAAACAAGGCCAACGCTGCAGCGGCAGCACCATGCTTAATAACTGAATTCGCTCCAGAGCTCCATTGCGGTTTTGAAACGAGGCCATTTTGAGGAACATCTTATAGATTATCTACCACACTTCGAAACCCTCTGTGAAAAACAATACGCGGGAGAGGCCACGCCACAAAAGGACAGTCTCAGGGGAGAGAGGGAGAGCAAGGGGGGAAGGAGGAGGGAGAAGAAAGGGAGGGAGGAGGGAGATGGAAGGGAGGGAGGAGAGAGCAGGGGGAGGGAGAGTGGGAGACGGGAGAGAAGGAGGGGGAGGAGGGAGGAGGGAGGAGGGAGGAGGGAGGACGGTGGGAGAAAGAGAGAACCCTCCTCACTGTCCTCGAGGAAGGGGGAGGGGGGAATAAAAAACAGACGATGAGAAGGGACTGAAAAGGTTATTCACTGGCTTTGGGGCGGATTGTCATGGGGCTCCAGGAGCCCGCACGCGCCCCCACGCACATGCCGTGGCGGCGCCCCTCCACCTCCAGAAAGATACCAGACACCAGTGGCGCAGAAGCAGTCGAATCGATAGCTGCGGCCGAGCATGAAGATCGCCGAGGGGTAGGCAGAGAAGAATGGGGGGAGGGAGGCGGGAGGGGAAGGGGGAGGAGGAGGAGCAAGAGGACCTTGACGACCTCGCGCCGTCACATGAGCACGACGGAGAAAGGAAACAATTCTCGGCGCCTGGGGCTCTCACCTGGCCCGGGAACCGTTGGACAATCGCTTAGGCGAAAAACTGATCCTCGGAAAAGGGTATCCACACCTTCAGGGAGCCACACCGTGGAAAAGGAAAACAACGATGCTGGATCGAAGGAGGAGAAGGAGGAGGGAGGAAGACGGAGGAGGAGGGAGAAGGGGTGTAGGGGAGAATGGCCCGGCGCTGCGCGTTGGGGATAGGCGCCAGCACCCGAACGAAGTGCGCAGGAACTGCTGCGCAGACGGAGGAAGAGGGAGGGGCAGGGAGGAGTCGACGCCCATAAGGGGAAGAGACAAACAGAGAATCCAGGGGGGGGGGGGGCATCGAACGGAAACCCGTCCGCCGCCAAGGCGGGCTCCGTCCCCGCCCCAGGGGCCCGCGACAGGGCACCCCCTAAAACAACTCCTCGTCAGAGTCGGCCTCGGCCTTGGCCTAGGCAGCTTGGCCGAGGGCTCGGGCACGCTCCTCGTTCAGGCCACAGCATCAGGCCCGCCAGACAGAGGCTCGTGCGGTTAAAAAAACATGGGGGTCCGATACGCCCCTCGAGGTCTTCGTTGGGGCCTGCCCTCCTGGGATCCCTCAAACACGACCTCCGAACAAATGCCACGCCTCCCGCCCAGGATAACGGTGCGGCCCCAGGGGACAAGAGGAGGAGAGAGGAGGGGCAGCGGGAGGAGGAGGACCAGTGTAAACCCAAGAGTCATCAACGATGTTGGAATTAGCCCTCTCTCCAAGCTCCCTCTTCACAGGCCCCTACAACGGTTCATTTCCATCGAGGGAACTGCCTCGATAGAAGACAACCGTTCGAAGATTCTGAAGCATGCCAAAACATGGTGTTCGGGATTCTAACGCCACGTATCAACCTGACTGCTGCGTGTTGGCGATTCAGAATCGTGCCATAACGCCATGTCGTGATGTCAACACCGCGGATCAACAGAACTGCTGCACCCGCATAATCCTGAATCCTTCCAGAACGCCATGTTTGGTACGTTGATCATGGGAATCCGTGAAATTCTTGCAATGTGTTTAAACGAATGTGCGCAGCACTAAGGCGAGAGCCACATTTTGAAAAGGAACCGCCCTCGATCCGCGAAATTCGTACAATTTGTTAAAACGAGTGTGCGCGGCGCTGAAGCGAGAGCCACAACTTGAAAAGGAGCCGCCCTCAATCCGTGAAACCCGTCCAATGTTTACAGAGAATGCGTGCGGCGCTAAAACAAGAACCACATTTTGAAAACCGCCCGCCCTCAATCCGTGAAACTCAGGCAAATATTGAAAACGAATGTGAGCGGCGCTAAGGCGACAGCCACATGTTGAAAACCACCCGCCCTCCATCTGTGAAGCTGCTGTCACTTCTTCAACTTCAGAATCATAAATGAGGAGAAAGTCTCAGGCGAAACGCCCGGCTCGCCCTAAAAACTGGCCGCGGGGTGCGACAGGGACGAGTTATCTATAAGGATAAGGGATGGAGGACAAGGAGAGGAGGAGGAGGAGGAGGAGGAGAAGGAGGAGGAGGAGGAGGACGAGGAGGACGGGGGAGGGGGAGGCGGGGGAGGGGGAGGGCGAGGAGGAGGAGAGGAGGAGAGGGGGAGGAGGAGGAGGAGGAGGAGGAGGAAGCGGAGGAGAAGGAGGAGGAGGCAGAGGGGAGGAGGGGGAGGAGGGAGGGGAGGAGGGAGGGGAGGAGGGAGGGGAGGAGGGAGGGAGGAGGGGGGGGGGGGGGGAAGGGAGGGGGGGAGCAGGAGAAGCAGGAGGAGGAGGGGCATGAGGAGGGGGATGCGTGGAGGAGGTAGTGAACGAGGATGTGTGGAGGAGGTAATGGAGAAGAAGGACCATCTGCCGTCTTTGCCAAGGATGGTTACCCTCAAGACTGTATCTTCACAGGCTGTGACAGGCCATCATGTTCATTCCATGGCAAACACGCAGCAAAGCCAGCCTCACCCTGACCTTTGGGATGGGGGGTGTGGCTTGGGAGTGGAGGAGATTGGGGCGGGAGTTGAAGTACTGAATGGTTCGGGGGTAACAGAAAAAACCTGGGCATCAACCCAAGAGCTGCTACACTGGTCGGCCATCCGTTCCTCCTTTTCACACAGAATCTGACAAGCCAGCCTACAGGGCCAGCCCTCATCTATCCATACTTGATTCGCCTCCCCACCTCAGTACTGATCAACCTCAGTATGGATCAACCTCTGTACCTAGCCCCTGACGCTCTGCATGTAACCATTTCAGCCCTGTATCTTCACAGGCTGTGGCAGACCAGCCTACAGGGCTAGCCTATATACACCAACACTTGATTGCCTGATATTCACATTGCCACCAGTGTGCACTCGTTTGTCTTGCGGCATGTACCTAAATCACGTGGGATGGGGGAACACACTTAGATTCATAGAAAAATAGGTTCCTGACGTTGGATTCAAACACTAAGGTACATGCTGCCGTACCTGGCTTGCGCCTACTCTTTTTGCTATCCTCGTCGCCACTATTCGTGTTTTTGCCCTTTCCGCGGCGCCCTACAAGGACCCTTCGAACCAAGTCGGTTTTACGTTTGCTTGCTCATCCTTAAGAACGTCACATGCACTCGTATGATGTCAGCGCAACGTAAAAAGCAGAGGAGGGAGGGATCGGATAGGATAGGGTAGGATAGGATCGGATAGGATAGGGCGAAGCCAGGTGACACGACCCGACCACCACCCAAGCCATTGCGCAGGTTGAATTGGGCGACTTTTGCTTCGGGGATGTACCCTCGTAGTGTCTGGTCAAACACCTTCTCCGGGTCGGCGTGATCTGCAAACGCTGATATCAGGGAAGGCTGTGAGATGCTAAACACTCGTTGCGTACATCTTGCATCTGCTGGCTCCCATAAAACACGCACGATCTACAAACCCAGTAATTGAGTTTATGGCTACACAGAAGGGTGTGACTTGGATGTGTCCGTGCTCCTCCTATGTGCACTCGTTGACCCTTCGGCGACCTGGAGAAAGATGGGTCTCGCTGAATTAGCTCAAAGCACGGGCTATGCCTCCACTGCGACAGGGACGCCTGAGACGCGCATGCACGACATCTCAACCAACTGATCCATCCTCCGAGAGCGAGTGGGAGGAAGCAAGAGAGCAACAGAAGCAGCAGAAGGGTGAGGGCAGCGGAACCTGTTTTCCACTGCGTGCCCACCAGAACGTTATTCCTCCTGGATCGCCTCAAGGGTAGATCCGAGCAAACGTCGACGAACAACTTCTCGGCACGTGCAACTATGTGCCTGAAAAAGATGGGGACTCGTGCCTCGAGCGCTGCTTGGCCCGCGAGCTCATCCGCCACTGTGTTCCCCAGCGCCATCCACTGGGGGTTCCTCGAGCGGGCCATGTCGACAGACAGCCGACTGGTGCGATGCGACCTGCAGCAACGTAATGTTGTCAAAATCCCGCTGCTGACGTAGCTTATCGAGTTGATCCCACAGGCCCGAGCTGTCTCCCTCGGGTTGGGCATATCCCTGCTAATGCCAGAGTATCCTCACCGATTCGTCACCAGTAATATAAATCAGGGTGCCAGCACTAAATCTCACAGCCCAAATCACACCTGTCAGCTCGCCCCTCGGCACCGTCTGTCGGTGCCCTGTGAGCAGACATCGGAGCGACACGTCGATCACACACGAGCTGAAACTGGAAATGGATGGTATTCCGATGTCGGGCCGACGCAAGCTGTCGTCTCTTGAATCGGGGCCTCCGAAGGCATCTCCAGAAGTGAAAAGGGGTGCTCGTCCGAGCCTGTCCCAAAAAGCCTGCGTGTTCTTCTTGCATTTTCTACGACGCCAGGAGTTCTTGGCCAGGAAGGAAAAACAGGAGTTAGAAAGGATGTTCACAAGGACTTACAAGAATTAAAAATGAAGTTCGTTGACGCCAGGATGTCTGGACCAGGACAAAAAACTAGTTAGAAAGGAAGTTGACAAGGTATTTGCAAAGTTAGAAAGGAATTTGGAATACCAGAGAGACCTCTGAATCTTGGAGACAGTCGAATCAGATTTGCCCGTCAAGCGCCAGGGCCAGGAAGGGGAAAAGGAGTTGAGAAGGAATGTGATAAGGAATCTTTCTGAATTGCAAGGGAAATTCGAATATCAAACAGGATTCTGAATCTCTCAGACAACCAGAATTGCCCGAGAAGCGCCAGGGCCAGGAAGGGGAAAAGGAGTTATAAAGGAATGCGATAAGGAATTATGCCAGACAGAGACAATCGAGTCAGAATCGCCCGAGAAGCGCCCAGGCCAGGAAGGGAAAAAAGAAGTTAGAAAGGAATGTGATGGGGAATTTCCAGAATTAGACAGAAATTTTGAGTACCACAAAGAATATGGAATCTCAGATAAAATCGAACCAGACTCGCGCGAGAGGCACCAGGGCCAGGAAGGGAAAAAGGAGTTAGAAAAGGAATGTGATAAGGAATTTCCTGTCTTGTTTTGAAATGTCGAATATCAAACAGCATTCTGAGTCTCAGAGACAATCGAATTAGAATTGCCCGAGAAGCGCCAGGTCCAGGAAGAGAAAAAGGGGAATTAGAAAGGAATTTGCAGATGGAGTTCAGAAGTTAGACAGGATTTTTGAATATCAAAGAAAACTCTGAATCCCAGGGATATCGAATCAGAATTGCCCGAGAAACGCCGGGGCCAGGAAGGGAAAAATGAGTTAGAGAAGGAATGTGATAAGGAATTTCCTGACTCAGAAAGGAAATTAAAATACCAAAGAGTAATCTTAATCTCGGAGACAATCGAGTCACACTTGCCCGAAAGGCACCAGGTCCGGGAAGGGAAAAAGGATAGAGACAAGCATTTGAAAAGAAACTCCGGAACTGGACAGGAATTTTGAATACCAGCAAAAATACGGAATCCCAAAGAAAATCGAGTTAGAATCGCCCGAGAAGCGCCAGGGCAAGGAAGGAAAAAAGGAGTTAGAAAAGGAATGTGACACATAATTTCCTGACTTAGAAAGGAATTTTGAACATCAGACAGGATTCTGAGTCTCAGACACAATCGAGCCAGAATTGCCCGAGAAGCGCCAGGTCCGAGAAGGGAAAAAGGGATATAGGAAGGAATTGGATGAGCAACTTCGATAATTAGACAAGAATGAGGTTCAGAATTCTCTGCGGTATTCAAAACTCTTGTGACAATAATTTTGAATACCGCAGAAAATTCTGAACCTCAGAGACTATCGAGTCAGAATTGCCAGAGAAACGCTGGGACCAGGAAGACAAGTAGGAAAGAGAGAAAAGAATGTGATGGGGAACTGAATTCTGAATACCAGACAGAATTCTGAGTCTCAGAGATAATGGAGCCAGAAATGCCAGAGAAGCGCCACGGCCTGGAAGGGAAAAACGAATTAGAAGGGAATGTGATAAGGAATTTCCAGAATTCGAAAGGAATCTTAAGTACCAGAAAGAATTCTAAATCTCAGAGAAAATCGAGTCATAGTTGCCCGAGAAGCGCCAGGCCAGAAGGGAAAAAGGAGTTAGAAAGACTTGTGTTTCTCTCCTGTCCCAGACCCGCAGGCGTCATAAAAACATCAACCGGATAACAGCATTACTTTCTAACTCTGGAAAGTCCTCGTCAAATTCCTGTCTAACTCCTTTTTTCCTTCCTGGCCTAGACCTCTCGGCGTCGAGAAAAAATCCGTTCTAACTCTGAAAATTGCTTATCACATTCCTTTCTAATTCCTTGTTCTCCCTTCCTGTCCCAGACTTCATGGCGTCGAGGGGGGAACTCCCTTCTAACTCTGGGAATTCCGTATCACATTCTTTTCTAACTCCTTTTTCCCTTCCTGGGTCTGGCGCTTCTCGGGCAAGTATGGCTCTCAATTATGGCTTACGCGCTTCTCTTCTTGTCTCCGGGATTCAGACTTCTCTCTGGTATTCAAAATCCCTGTCTACTTCTGGAAATTCCTCATAAAATTCCTTTCTAACCCCTTTTTCGCCTTCCTGGCCCGACCTCCTGGCGTCTCGTAAAGGAACGAGATTCCATTTTAATTATGGTAAGTCATTCCTTTCGACCTCCTTGTTTTCCTTCCTGGCCGTTTGTTCATTTATAAAGATATGTCTACATAATAATAATAATAATAATAATAATCCTTGCTAGCTCCGGAAATGTCTTATCACATTCTTAAGAATTCCCTTTCTCTTCCTGGCCCAGACCTCCAGGTGCCCAAAAAACGCGAAAAATATACTATTCTTCCTAACTCTGACCTGGCCGTACCAAATTCACTTATAACGCCTTCCTTCTGGCCCCAAAGTTCAAACCCCCAAACAAGACAGCATCAAAACAAACGAAATTTCTTTCTAACTCTGGAAATTCATTGGCACATTCCGTTATAACTCCTTGTTTTTCCTGCCGGGCCCGGACCTCACGGCGTCGGGAAAACGAACGGCAACAAAAATCCTGTTCTAAACTCTGGAAGTTCCTTATCAAGTTCCTTTGTTACTCCCCTGTCCTTCCGGCGCAGAGTTCCTGGCGTCGGAGAAGAAGAGGGAGACGGGAAGAAGAAAAGAAAAGCACGGGTGTCTTCTCTAACTCCGAAGATGTCGTGTCGAATTCCGATCTAACTCCAAATTTTCTTCCTGGAACAGACCTCATGGCGTTGGAAAAAAGCAACATAAAACATACGAAATTCCGTTCTAGCTCTTGATCTTCCTTGTAGAGCCCCCTTCCAACTCCATAGTTCCTGTCTGGCCGCAGAAAAACTCCAAAACAACAAACCCTTTTCTAACTCTGAAAATTCCATCTCACATTCCTGTGTAACTCCTGTTGTCCTTCCTGGCCCAGATCTCTTGGCGTCGTAAACACGCGGGCACACGAAAAACAACAATCCTTTCTAACTCTGGAATATCCTTATCACATTCCTGTCTAAATCTTTTTTTCCTTGCTGGCCCAGACCTCCCCGCATCGGAAAAAAAACAGAATTCCTCTACAACTCTGGAAATTCCTTGTCGCATTCCTTTATAATTCTGTTTTCCTGGCCCAGTCCTCATGACGTCGGAAACAAAAATGAAATGTCCTTCCTAACTATGGAAGTTCCTTATCAAATGCCTTTATACCTCCGTGTCCTTCCTGGGCAAAAAACATGCAAAACACAATCATTTATAACTCTGGGAATTATCAAATTCCTTTATAAATTCGTTTTCCCCTTCCTGGCCCAGACCTCCTGGCGACGTAAAACAAACCCCCAAAAAAAGTCCAGTGGAATTACTTATCAAATTCCTTTCTAACTCATTTTTCCTTCCTGGCCCAAACTCGCGGCGTCGGAAAAGAAACCGGAAAACGCGAAATTGCATTCTAACTCGGGAAATTCCTTATCACATGCCTTTCTAACACATGTTTCCCTTCCTAACCCAGACCTCCTGGCGTCGGATCCAAAAGCGAAAAACGACATTATCTTCTAACTCTGAAGATTCCTTATCCGAATCCTTTCTAACTCCTTTTTGTTCCTTCCTGGCCCAGACCTCCAGGTGCCCCTAAACAAAAAACCTTCTAACTCTGGAAATTCCTTATCACATGCCTTTCGAACTCCACGTTTCCCATCCTGGCCCTGGCACTTCTCGAGCAATTATGACTCGATTGCTCCTGAATTCAGACTTCTCTCTGGTATTCGAAATTCCTGTCCAACTCTGGAAAAAAACCTTATCGTATTCCTTTCTAACTCCTTCTTCCCTTCCTGGCCGCGGCGTTTCCCAGTCAATTCTGACTCGATTGTCTCCGAGATGAAGAATTCTCTCTGGTATTAAAACTTCCGTTCTAACTCTGGACTCCGGACATTCCTTATCAAATTCCTTTCTAACTCCTTGTTTTCCCTTCCTGGCCCTGGCGATTCTCCGGCAATTATGACTCGATTGTCTCTGAGATGGAGAAATCGCTCTGGTATCCAAAACTCCTTTCTAACTCTGGACTCCGGACATTCCTTATCAAATTCCTTTCTAACTCCTTGTTTTTCCTTCCTTGCCCTGGATCTTCTCGGGCAAGTATGACTCGATTGTCTCAGAGATGAAGAAACCTCTCTGGGTTTCGAAATTCCGTTCTAACTCTGGAAATTCCTTTTCAAATTCTGTTTTAAATCCTTGTTCTTTTCCTGATCCTGGCGCTTCTCGGGCAATTATGACCCGATTGTCTCTGAGATTCACCATTCTCTCTGGTATCCAATATTTCTAACCATAAAAATTTCGCATCACATTCCTTTATACAAATCATTTTTCTCTTCCTGGCCCTGGCGCTTCTCGGGCAATTCGAACTCGATTGCGTCTGGGATTCAGAATTTTGCTCTGGTATCCAAAGTTCCTGTCTAACTCTGGAAATTCCTTATCACATTCCTTTCTAACTCCTTTTCCCTTCCTACCCCTGGGGATTCTCGGGCACTTCGGACTCGATTGTCTCTGAGAATCAGATTTCACTTTGCCATTCGAACGTCCCTTATAACTCTGGAAATTATGTATCAAATTCCAATATGACTCTTTTTGTCCCTTGCTGGTCCTGGCAATCATCGGGCAATTCCGCTTCGATTCCCCACGGCATTAGGAATTCCTTTCTAATTGGAGAAATTATGTTTCGAATTCCTTTCCCAATCTCTCGAAATGCATAACCAACATTATCGGGTCATCATGCTGAGCCTGCAGTTTTAATTTCCGCAAAAGTATTGCTGTACTTGCATACAGCGCGCGCTTCAGCAAATAATTCCTAAACTAATTAACGCTGCACTGTCGCCAAAAAATAATAGCACGTAACTGCGAGACAATGCGGGAACGCGCGCAATGAGCAACGCGCGCCCTCCCCGGTATGAGATTCGCCCCTGGCGGCGCTTGGGTCGCGGGCTGGTCGAGGGTGGTCGCAGGCAGGTCGCGGGCGGGTCGTGATTGTCGCGGGTAGACCATGGGTGGCTTGCGAGCGGGTCGCCAGCCAGGACGACGACGACATGGACAAATGAACAAACGACAAGAATCCTCACCGCGGAAGCCCACCTCAGGTACGCTCCCAGGGATGGTGTAAGGCCGTTCGGCCCCCTCGATACGTAACGTAGCACCCCACACTTGCGGATAGGAGAAACAGTGCGGCGGCGCTCGGGCCGAAAGTTTTCGCCCAGAACTCCTCGCCCTGGGACCCCCCGCCCAGGACACCCCGCCCAGGACCCCCCGCCGAGGATCCCCCGCCAAGGAACCCCCTCGCAGGACCCGTCGGCCAGGACCCCCCGGCCAGGACCCCCGTCCCAAAAATAAGACCGCTCGGGCACCCTCACTCTGATAATGAAACCTTGTCGAACCGCGAACCTCAATCGATCGATCGATCTATCGGCTGACGACGGCGGCGAGGCCCGCAACGACGCCGTGCCATGCCGGGGCCCGCGCCCCATCTTGTCCTGCGCGCTATCTCCGCTCATCGCTCCCGGGCGGCGCCGCCGTCGGCCTGCCACCGGCCGGCAGGGGAGGAGCGAGAGGGCGGACACATACCCGCAGGAGGAGCACCCCGGCTGTGGGGACGCGGCCGCAAGAACCCTCGGAAGAAACCCAGCCCTGGAAACCCAATGGTTTGTGCAATACGGCGGGTTCGTGTCGTGCCAACCCCAGCGTTGGTTTTTGACACCGCAGGGACCGTTCAACCTTGAACGATCGGCCGCTGCCGCAACGTCCGACCGTTCAACATCGATCGATTCTGGGTCGCCGGCGGCGTTCAACCTTGAACGCCCGCCCTGGGGTCGCCGCTGGTCGACACGACGCAAACCTACCGTACGCGAGGTGCGATTGGGAGAGAAACCGAAGGCACCGTGGGTGCTGCATCGCTTGGGACGAAGAAACCCAGGGCACACTGACGAAAATCAGTAAGTTTCTTGGTGCGCGTCCCCACTGTGCAAAACAAGGCCCTTTTCGGCGGTGAGCCCAGGGGGGAATGAGAGGGGTCAGGCCTTCTCCGGAGGCTCGGGAGACCTCGGGCCTTCTGAAAAGTTGTCCTGACCTTGCCCGCAGACGGGAGACAACTTCTCAGAAGGCCGAAAAGGCTTCTGAGAAGCCCCGCCGCATTGTGAGAATCCCCAGCTCACTTCCCCCCGGTCGCGCCGCCGACCTTTCTAACAAACGCACCTGACGAAGGAATCGAACAGGACAGGGCCGTTCTGACCTTCCAGGGCGGTTCGGCCAACGCTTGTGCGATGAATGCCACGGAGGGGGATGAAGTGCAGGCCCGCTCCAGGGATGCATCGAGGGGGTTGAGGATGCATGCGCTAGGGGGGACGCCTGGTTTGATTTAGGGCGGGGCTTTCGGACTCAACCGACTCAACCTGTTTTTGTACCATCGTCATCATCATCGTCATCATCGTCGTCATGGTATTCATCATCGTCCGCGTCCTCGCCATCATCATCACCATCTCCTCATCATCGTCATCAACATAATCTCCATCATCTTCTCCTCGTCATCGTCAACATCATGTAGTGATGATGGTGATGATGATTAAATCAATACCCGCATGACGATGATGGCGGCGTGAACATGTTGATGATGATAGTGGTGATGATGACGATGATGATGAAGCCGGTGATTGCAATGATGATGGCGATGAAGATGATGATGCTGATGATGATGAGGATGACGATAACCTTCTGTCGGACTGCGCGGGCCGTGCTGAGTACTAATCGGAAAGCCCCACAGCCTCCGTGGAAGCGGGCCACCGCATTTCGTCAAGCACCTCCGTGAGGTCGGGCAGCGCCACGGGGACCCGCGCCAGGTGATCGGCCACGACGCGGTCCACGACGTTGAAGAACTCCTTCGGGCCAGGCGTGGCGTCGATCCTGCGCGCCCTGAACTCCCGAAAGACGTCGGAGCGGATCACGACGGCGATCTGCAGCCTGCCGCCGCCCACGCGCTGTTGCAGCTCGTGGTGGGTCGCGAAACTGCCCTGGCAGTCCGCGGAGGCGCGGCGGTGCGCGTTGTGCTCGAGGGAGGACAGGGCGCCCATGTAGAAGGACCCAGGCTTTTGCTCGAGGGTAACGACCCTCCCAGGAGGCTGCGCTCGAGGGTGACGCCCCATCATGTGCACCCAGGACCCCTGGGATCCTCACTTACACGGAGCGCGCCCCGAAAATCGCCACGGCCGCGTGCAACAGGGAGCATCCGCCGTCTGCGTGCCAACCATCGTCCCGCGCGCCTGGTTCGATGCGTACGCGAACGCGTTGTCGGCGAAGAAGTGCTCTGTCATGATGGGCTTTCCGTTCTGCTCGACGATGGCAGGTGGCATGCCGTCGGCTTTGACAGCCTCGCGCATTTTGTCTCCCAGCAGTTGCAGCCGCGGGCGCATCTTCTTCCGCGGCGCTCGCACGAAGGCGGCCGCGTGGGGCGAGGGGGTGATTTGCAAATCCCCGCCCTTGTTGAGGCTGCGGCAATTCGGGGGGCTTTCGTCGCCCACGATGTCTGCGACCTCTGTTTTCAAGCCCTTTGCCGCCTCGTCGCCTCGGAGGCATTTGGCGACGGTTGCCCCCGTGCCCAGGCGCTCCTCGGCCAAGTTCCGCCAGCACGGGTCACTCTGCAAGAAGCGGAGCAAGTCTGGGTCCAGCTCCGCCTCCGCCATCGCGCCCGCGCCCGAGCTGGGCGCCAGCCGGCTGCAGGAAGCGACGAGCCCTTAGACGACTGATTGTCGCTCTGGCGCCAGGGTGCCAAAGCAGGTAGCTCTCGGCGGCCTTCAACAAGTCTGGGGGGGCAGTCTGCAAGTTCGTCAACGGGCCAGCGCCCTCGGACGTCGAGTGCCTTCGCTGTTTCAGCCTTTAGCCAATCCTCGCCCGACCGCTTGAAACACTTCTCAAGGAAAGGCAAGTTGTCCAGCCACGGGGCGGGTTATTGGCCCTCGTAATTGTAGAGGTCCCCCGACCCTGGCTCCTTGCCTGGGGCCCCCAAGACCTCCCTGCAAAAAAAAACACGAAGTCTTTCGGGGGCCCCCCTGGATGCCCGAGCGCGCCGCAAGGCTCTGGTTGGAACAACACCTTGCGCGTGTACAACTCCGCCATCAGGCACCCGATGGACCACATGTCCAGGTCCTCTGAGTAGCGCTGGTTCCCCAAGAAGACGTCTACCGCTCTGTAAGCGGGCGCGCATACTCCGAGGTCATCGCAGGTCGGGCTGTAGCGCAAGTTCTTATTCAACCTGCCGTGGGGATCCGCCGTCTCCACACGGCCGGGGTCGCCGAGCACCACCTGCGGAGAGGGGCGGACGGGGGAGAGGGGAGCGACGGCGACTGAGCTCCCCCTGGAGGGAAGGGCGGGATAGAGGGCACGACGACGGCATCTCGGGGGAAGGATGGAACCTCCCCTGTTAGAACTCGGCGTGAGACCTAACATGAAGGCTAGTGAGGTAAGCTGAGCTCTGACCTCGTAGATGAGGGCGTCGTCGAAGCACTAACATGCTATGTTAGAGCTCCATGGGGGCCCGAACACGCTATGTTAGAGCTCCATCGGAGCTCCCACATGATATGTTAGAGCTCCCTGGGGAGATCTGACATGCCAGGTTAGAGCTCCCATGGAGCTCTAACATGGCATGTTAGAGCTCCACGGGAGCTCTACCATAGCATGTTAGACTTCCCTGAGAGCTCTAACATGGTATCACGTGCCATGCTAGAGCTCCCTGGGAGCTCTAACATACTATGTTAGAGCGCCATGTGAGCCCTGGCAACTCGGGGTCTTAGTCGAAGGAACAACGATGATGACGAGGACGACGACGACGACGACGAGGATGACGAGGATGACGAGGATGACGAGGACGACGAGGACGACGACGACGAGGACGAGGAGGACGACGACGAGGACGACGGGGATGACGAGGATGACGAGGACGACGAGGACGACGAGGACGACGACGACGAGGACGAGGAGGACGACGACGAGGACGACGAGGACGACGAGGACGGCGAGGACGACGAGGACGACGAGGACGAGGAGGACGAGGAGGAGGACGACGACGACGACGGCGACGACGACGGCGACGACGACGTCGACGACGAGCGCCTCGAAGGAACTCGGGATCTGCCAGTCGAACTGCAGCTTGCTCTTTGGGCACGGCGCGACGGGATCCCATTCGCCAAGCTCACGTGATACACGTGCCTGCTTCCCGAAGCAGCCGCGCGTCTGCGGCGATCCTCGCATCAGGATGTTTGCGGGCTTGATGTCGCAGTGAATGAGGCCCCTGTCGTGCATGTACTGGAGCCCTTCGAGAACGCTGTTCAGGACGTGGCGCGCCCCTGTCTGCGCGAAGGAGAACTTCTCGGGGGATTGGCGGACATCAATCTCGAACAACTCGTGCGCGAGGCCGATGTGCTCCGTCCATGTCCAATCTATCCTTGGTACTGACGGTTGCAGTTCCCGGCGTGCTTTCTTCGGGATTGTTGCAGTTCCTGGGCACAACCTCCTGAAAAAAAGGCCCACTTCGAGTAAGCGAACGAGACGCGGGCGCGTGCCCACAGCGCCGCGGCGCGTGACCTCATCCACGCTCGACGAGAAGGCGCATGGCATGGCTTGGTTTTGCCTGGAAGCGAAAGCGGGGTAGGTAATTCACGCTCTGAAAGTAGACCTTGCCGAAAGAACCCTGACCGAGCCCCCCTCCTTCCCACTGCGCGCCGTACTCGAGCGGCAGGTCCTCGCACTTGCCATTCGGTTTGCTTCGGTGCGCGTGCCCGACCGCGTCGAGCTTCAGTGCAGGTAGATTCACACGACCCTCGTCGTGGGACACCGCTCTCGCACCAGCAGACCCGCGACGAGCAACTGCCGGTGGCGTAGGCTCCGATACCCCGTCCGCGGCGGGAACGAGCACCTTCCCCACCGCGTCCTCTAGGGTTTCTCCTGCGACACCGTGGCCCTCGGCGACAGCTGGCTCATCTTCTGCAGCGTTAGCTGTCCCAGCCCATTTCGCGCACCCTGGCACCCCCGCAGGCTTGCTCACATAGTCTTTCCAGTTGGCGCCCAGCGCAATCTTGAGGAGCCGCGCGCAGGTGTCATGCGAAACTGGCTTTGGCCACGTCAACGCACATTTGTTCTTCGTTACCTTCTCCAGCGACACTTTGCGGTCGGGGCCCCTTTTGCCACCCTGGTCATGCTATTGCTGCAGGTCCCCCATCAGCTTCTTGTTGATATTGTCGCTGTTCGACCCGTCACCCTGCAGGTAACAGCCCCACTTATAGAAGAGAACCTTGTTCCTGTCGCGACCGCTGCCGCCCGAGGCAGCCATCGCCGCGGAGGCCCGCCGACGGCAGTGTCGTCCCTGCGGGCCCGCTAAGTTTCAGTGAACCGAGACGCCTGCGGGCCCCTCCTCCGCCCTCCTCCCCCTATGGCCGCTCCTCGGAGCGTTGCTTCCCGTGTCTTCCCCACCCTGCTGCATCCCCATCCTGGCCCGCCCCTACAGAGCGCCGTAAGGATGCAAGGGCCTTGGCGGCATGGTATCTGTTGTTTATCCAGCCCCCCAGCTTCGGAACGGAAAGCGTAGGATGCAAGGGTACCCTTTGGAAAGGTAAGCATCCTGACTCTGCGCCTTGCCTGCGCCGCGGGCCAAGTGCGACGGATGGCGGCGAAAGGGGTGACGGAAGACTATGCTCCTATCTGTGCGCAAGGTGCCGTGTACTGCACAGGCCAGACTGCGGCGCGCGTCCCATTACGAGAACGGAGGCGACGCCGCCAGCGCGCGACTGTTGCAGTCAGAAATCAAACAAGTGGCAGCTCCACGGGAACAGGAGCGCGCGGGCTGGCCCCTGCGTCGGAGCTGTCGAATTATGTTGCAGCCTGTGCTCAAGCCTGTGCTCTGTTGCAGCCTGCCTTCGGCTTCTTCTTCTTCGAGGCCGGGGAGTCGTCTGAGGACGAGGAGTCTGAGGTCGAGGACGCGTCTGCGTCGCGCTTCTTACCCGTCTTACCCTTCTTCTTTTCATCCTTATTGTCCTTCTTCTTATCATCATTATTGTCATTCTTCTTGTCCTCCTTCATGCCCTCCTTCTTGTTGTCGTCCTTCTCCCCATCCTTCGGGTCCTCCTTCGGGTCCTCCTTTGTCAGGCGCAACTGCACAGAGCGTGCAAGCAGGTCCTCGCTCACGAACACCATGGTGCTGCTCCCGAACATGGCCTCGACGGCACGCTCCACGAGAAACGGCTCGAGCACCTTCGCGTGGTGGTCGTCGAAAGCCAAGGCCAACACGCTGCGCCCGCTCTCGATGCAGCCGTGCATGCCTGCGCCGCCCGCAGGCGCGCCGAAGTGCACCCACCTGGGCTTCCCCGCCTCGTGGCAGAGCTCCTTGAGGAGCTCGATGTCGCTGTCGCGCGGGAACCACGGCACCTCCGTTCCCGTGAGCTGGCGGTAGAGCTTCCGCTTCTTCACGGCCGCAGTCACGAGGGCCTTCTCGGGACGGACGGCTGTTGCAGCTTCGTCGCGCGCCTCGGCGCCACAATCAGCGCCCTCGCCCTCCTGGAGAGGGCGGCAGTACCCCAGCTTCTCTCGCTCCTCGGCCTCCACCTCGGCGACGCACTGGCCGACCATGCTGGCCAAGCTGGTCTCCCGAACCTGCTTGGGCACGAGGGCGTGGCTCTTCTGCGGCAGGACAGGCACGTTCCTCATCACTTCGTTGAAGAGGGGGCTGCCCGCGTCCACGAGCTGCCTGATCTTGGCCATTTGCTTCGGCTTCCTGCCCTTGTAGCAGAGCAACATGACCTCGTGCGAGCGCGAGTTCGCCAGGCCTCGCTGCCTCTGGAAGTGGCCGTTCTGCTGCATCTGCTTCGTGTTGTAGGCGAGGTGGCATGTGACCGTGCGGAACTTGTTTGCGGCGAGGATATTCTGGGTCTTCGGGGGGCTCGACTGCGAGCGGCCCGCCAGCACCCACAGCGCGCCCCGTCCACCGACCATCCGCGGTTCCAGGGACTTCAGGTAGCGCGTGAAATCCAACTCGTCCAGCGCGGGCTCACGGCGCGCGAGGCCTTGCCCCTCGAAGACGCAGCACAACTTCGCAGTCTTGACATCGTAGAAGCCCATCACTGATGCATTCTCTGTGAGGCTCTGGCATAGGCGTGTCTTAGTAAACGAAGCGTTGATATCCATGGCGCTGCCCTCCGCCGTGATCATGGCGCCCCGCGTATCCAGCTGGCTAGAGCACTGCTGCTCGCACAGCGCCTTGAATTTATTCACGTCGCCCGGGGAGACGTCGATCTTCTTCTTGTCCTCGGAGGCCGCCTCCGCTGTTCCAGCGCCGCCCGCCGCTGCAGCACCGACAGCGTCGCTGTCTGCAGGCCGTTGCTCTGGCGGTTCCGGGGGGGCCCCACGAGGGGGTCGTGCGCGATTTGGAACTTCTCGAAGAACCTCTTGTTCACTCGCACGCTCCTGTGGAACTTGTCCATGTTGTAGCGCTCGGCGCACGGCTGCGTGAGGGCGCCAGAGATCTCCTGCTTGTAGAAGTCCTGGCCTATTTCGAAGAAGTGTTTCATCGCCAGGCGCAGCGCCTCGGTCGGCAGTGACTGCACCCAGGTCGGCTCCTTGTCAGGCCCCTCAGTCTTCTCGGAGAACTTGAGCGGCGAGTCGAGGTATTGCCTCGCCATGACCATGACTTTTCTCAAGGCGGCGCTCTCCTGTGTCTGTTGTTTCAGTGCTGTTGCAGCCAGTGCCCCCTTTGAACAAGTCTGGGTACTGCTTCAGAAAGTTCGCCACGTACTTCTTCGCCCACAAGATCTCGCCCACTGCCTGGCCGATGGTGGAGGCGCTGCACGGGCCCTTCACGCTCTTCCGCCACATCCGCGTGTACAGGCTTTCCAAGACGTGCCCCAGCGAGGTAGCGTCCGTCTTCGCGATGATCGTCCCAAGCTGTGTGGGCCTGTCCAGCAGATTGTCTCGCCCCCAACTGTTCACGGCGGCGTCCAAAAGCAGCAATGCCCCCGGGCACTTGTCGAGAGCGAGCCAGTTGACCATGTGCGTCTTGCCGGTCCTCAGGCTGGGGCAGTGCAACAGTCCCCACTTTCTGTTTGTCTCCAACCACGCCTGCACCATCTCTGCCGAGGGGTTCCCGCCAGCTGGCCCGCCGCTCTTCAAGATTCCCGCCGCACGTGCCATGATGCGCAGGAGGTTCTGGTTCTCGAGCCCGAGGAAATCGCGCAGGAGCTCGTTGCGCGATCTCTGCTTGACAGACCACTTGAACTTGTTCTCCTCGACCTCCTCAGCCGTGCGCCCCGGGATCTGCGCGAAATCAAAGGGCCAATCCAGAATCAAGTCCTCCACCGCTTCTACGGCCTGCCTGCTGCCTTCCTCTTTCGCCCAGTAGTAGGCCAGCCAGACAGCGTTGACCACGACGTCACGGCCCAAACGCTTGAACTTGCCGATCTCGGGCACAGCGGTCTGGTTCGCGTTGGTGATCATGATGGGGATCTCGAACCCTTTCTCAACCTGCTTCGGGATGTTCCAACGCCTGCCACCCTTGACCTGGCTTAGCGTCTCCACGATGCGCCGCTGCGGGTTACCCTGGGCTGTGCACTCGACGTCGCCAGCGCCCTCGCGAAAGTCGTTCGCTGTTTCAGCCGCGTCGTCCGTCGGCACGTTCCGCATGAACATGTCCGCAGCCACGTTCTCCACCTTGCCCACCGTGATATTCTCCTCCAGGAAACTGTTGTCGATGGGCACCGTATACGCCAGGTTCAGATAGGCATTCCTGCGCTCGCCCTTCTCGTTGCACTCATCGATGATATTGGCGAGCTTCTCCTGCAATGGAGTTCTCTCCTTGCTGTCCTTCTTCGAGATCTTCTTCGACTGGTCCTCCTGCGACTTGTCTGGCTTCTCCCTCTTCGCCTGCGCGGCCCTCTCGGCGACGCGCTTCGGAATGGTCTTGAGAAGCCGTTTGAAGTCAGTCTCGATGAGGGGGGAAACCTTGTCGGCCCAGAAGTCCTTGAACGGCTGCGCCGCGAAGCCGCTCATCGCGCTCAGGCGGGCTGGTTCAGCTGCGGGCTGGCCGTTCCACCTCGCGCGCCTGTTGCAGGTCGGGCTGGAGCCGTGGTGGGAATGGAATTGGGCAATGATGGAAGAAGAGGGGCCGTTGTAGCCGATGGAACGTCCAGAGGGCGGATAGGAAGCAGAGCGAAAATAGCCGCAACCAATTCTAGACGAACTCACGGATGTCGGAAGTCGCCCATTCCCTCGAAGCAATGCGAAGATTAATGCATTTTCAGCGAGCGAGGGCGCCAAGAGCCTGTCGAGTTCTCCCCAGATGGCCTACCAGCTCTTGATGGGTGGGCCCAGAGATTTTGCAAGACCCCAACGGCACCAAGAAATTCTAACTACCCTAAGGGCCTCAAGAGGAGATCCCAGAAATTCTATCTCCCCACAGGGCCTCAAGAGAGATTGCCAGAAATTCCTCGCCCCTCAGGGCGTCAAGAGGAGATCCCAATCTTCAACGCACTCATTTTTTGAGTCCTAGTAGATCCAGAACCCCATAAATCTGTTATTCTTTCGAGATTCGCTGCCAGGCCGAAGGTTTCGACTGACTGCGCTAGCCGCTAGAACAGAGAACAGCTACAGCGCGCCCCCCCTCCCCCCCCGCCCTCGCGGCGGACAGCGTCGGATAATTCATGTAGTCGGGGGGGGGGGGGCCCTGGGGGGCCCTGGAGCCATGGGGCGTTGATCCGATCGGCATAAGCCCGACACTTGCGCAAACGTCCAGCGGTGCCAGTGTGGGGGGGGGTGGGGGGGGGGGGCGCGCGCGCGGGGCGGGGGATGAGACGGCGCGCATGCTGCAGCCCGCGCGGCCTCGCATGGAGCGCGCGCGTGGCATCGGGCCGACGGACCGTGGGAAGCAGCCGCGGGGGCGGCGTCCTGCAGGGCACAGAATGCAGATGAGGCCTAAGGATTAAGGGCGAGTCGGGTCGGGTCGTCGTCGCGTCGTCGTCGTCGTCACGGTCGTCGTCACGGTCGTCGAAAATCTCTGATCATATCGCCTCGCCCCCATCTCCCCCCACCCCTCCTCCCCCCATTTACTCCAACGCGCGGCGCGTGGCGGGCCCTCACCACGCTAGCAGCCCGCAAAATCGCGGTTAGTTTTGGGGTGGTGGCCGACGCGCATGTGAAGAAGGTTGCGCCTGCCATAGTGATCACTGCGGATCCCTGAACAGGGCGCGCAGAGCTTCCTGGAACATACACGCTCAGAGAAGCCGCCGCATACGGTGCAGATGTCAACGCTGCGATAGCGGGCCATCACGCGGCTGCTGTGGTACCCGAGCGCGCCAGCCGCGAGGGGCAAGATCCGGCGGAAGTGCGGTGCGATCCACGGCGCAGTGGCTGGCCAGCCGAAGTCGTTGGCCTCAGACCCCTCGGGCACCTCCAAGGCTTGCCCCGCTGGTGCCGGTGGAGGCAGCCCAGGCTGCCCAGGCTGCACAGCGACAGGAGGAGGCTGCCCAGCGGCAGCGACAGGAAGTGCTGGGGGTGGGAGTGGGAGTGCGGCCCCTGCGCCACCCGGAGCTGCAGCGGCGCCCACAGGGCCTGCGGCCGCAGCGCCACCACCACCAGCAGCTGGCACATGAACCGCATGCTGGAACACGGCGGCGGCCCCCGGGGCGCGCTGGTCGTCGCCGCCGCCGCCCACCACGACTCCATCTCCATTGATGGTCACACCGCCCACCACGACTCCATCTCCATTGATGGTCACACAAAGCTGGAGCTGGATGTGAATCGTCGTCGACGGCCCAGATGCTGCCATCGCGGCCATCGCGGCGAGCGTCGCCGCCGCGTCGACGCCTGAGTCCGAGGCGGGGGGGGTCGCCTGCTCAGGCTGAGGAGGAATACAGCCGAAACACTGGACCTTCGCACTGCAGACGGCTAAGGCTGAGGCAGCGACGCCGACGGACGGTGACGACGACGACGGGCCACGGGCCATGGGCCACCGGCCACGGGGGAGACCGTCGGACCGTCGGGGGGCGCCGCACGATGACTCATCTGCGAAGGCCCTCCGTCGGGAGGCCCCTCGACCACTCGGCCCTCCCGACGGGAGTCGACAGCCAGGGCCCGAGAATCCGATCGTATGTTCGAGCTCCAATGGAGCTCTAACATCGCATGTGAGATTAGGTTAGAGCTCCCTGGGAGCTCTAACATCACATGTTAGGGCTCCGTGGGAGCTCTGAGGCGGCGGCGGCGGCGGCGGCGGGTAGGTTGGAGCTACCAGGGAGCTCGATCATGGCATGTTAGAGCTCCCCGGGAGCTCTAACATGCTACGTTAGAGCTCCCATGTTAGAGTTCCTTTGGAGCTCGAACATACCACGCTCCAACGGAGCTTTCACATAGCATGTTACAGCTCAGTGGGAGCTCCCTGGGAGCTCTAACATGGTATGTTAGAGTTCCGTGGGAGCTCTAACATGGCATGTTAGAGCTCCCAGGGAGTTCTAAAATGGCATGTTAGCCGCGAGCTCTAACATAGGATGTTAGAGATACCTTGGAGCTCTATCATGGTATGTTAGATTATGTTAGAGCTCCCTGGGAGCTCTAACATCGTATGTTAGAGCTCCGTGGGAGCTCTGAGGCGGCGGCGGCGGCGGCGGGTAGGTTAGAGCTCCCATGTTAGAGCTCCCTGGGAGCTCTAACATACCGAGCTCCAACGGAGCTTTAACATATCATGTTAGAGCTCCGTGGGAGCTCCCAGGGAGCTCTAACATGGTATGTTAGAGATCCGTGGGAGCTCTAACATGCTCTAACATGCTACGTTAGAGCTCCCAGGGAGCTCTAACATGGCTTGTTAGAGCTCCAACAGAGCTCTAACATATCATGTTCGTATGTTATAGCTCGAATATGTTAGAGCCCCCAGGGAGTTCGAACATGGCATGTTAGCCTTGAGCACTGACATAGGATGTTGTTAGCCCCCTTGGAGCTCTATCATGGCATGTTAGAGCCCCCATGGAACTCTAACATAGCACGTTAGAGCTCCTTGGGAGCTCTAACGTGCTATGTTAGATTTCGATGTGAGGGTTGTGAACTCTAACGTGCTATGTTAGAGCTCGATGGGAGCTCTAGCATAGCATGTCAGAGCCCCCATCGAGCCGCCGCCCCCCCCCGCCGTCGCCGTCGCCGTCGTCGTCGTCATCGTCGTCGTCGTCGTCGCCCCATCGGCCCCCCCACCCCCCACCTTGTAAGCGCACATAAGTAAGGAAACATGGCCGAACACGGCCGCACTCTCGTACGCACCGCTGCCCTGCCCTCGACCTCGAGAACGAAACCTTCCCCCTTGAAAGGCGGGGGCACAGGGGTGGGGCCCTGTCTTCGACCGCGGTGAAACATGGGGGTGGGGCCCTGTCTTCGACCACGGTGAAACATGAATAGGGCGCGGCCCTCCCCGCCCTCGCGGGGCGGCCTTGCCCCCTGGGGCGTGGCCGGGGATCAGGGGCGGAGGGGTTTCAGGGACTTCTGAATTAGAACTAGAAGGTGGGGAAGAGGAGGAGGAGGAGGAGGGGGGGGAGGAGGAGGAAGGCTTCACCGCCCTCCACGCACCGCCGACTTTCATCATGCATCCGTCCCGTGCTGGCGAGCTCTTCACTGAGAAAGCACCCACTCCTGGCAATATGAAGGCACGCTTCTCGCTGAGCTCCGTAATGAGTGCTATGGCCAGCGATTGAAGCATGGCCGCCGTGGTAACCAAGTTGGCGCCGCCCCCAACCGATATCCTCTTCGTCAACGCCTGAGGGGAGATCGATGTATGGCCGTGAGCGCGGTATACCGCGATTTCGCTCTTGCCACGGAGGTTCAAGACCTTCGGGGCCATCGGAAAGAAAGGCGACAGGCCCTAGATAGAGCAAACTCGCCAACAACTTCTCGAGCCAAGCGAGACTACGTGCAATCAGATGGTGCGGGCCAGGAAACTGGAAGACTCCAGAGCGGTTGTGGATACTTCAGGCCAGGGTCAGGATGAGCATTGGAAGAGCCTACTGGGGGACCCAAGGATGAGCCAGCACAGGAAGGCCCCAGCATAATTGCGCGAGGCTGCTGCGAGAAGCCGGATGGGGACTGCGACAAGGGAATGCGGCGGCACGCCGCTGTGAGAAGACTTATACGACAACGCTACCCGCGTGAGAAGCTACTGCCGCAGGCAGCGGCCCGCGTGAGGTCACTCGGTCATCCTTCTTCGTATGGTAGCTTGGTTTCTTATGGTAGGTTGGTTTCTTATGGTAGCTGTCTTAGGGTAGCTTGGCTTCTCATGGTAGTTTGGTATCTTATGGTAGCTGGGTTTCTTATGGCAGAGCAGCCTACCATGGTAGTTTGGTTTCTTTATCCGGCATCTGTCCTGGCATGTTCGAGCCCCCACGGAGCTCTAGCATGCGATGCTAGAGCTCCCAGGGAGCTCTAACATGACATGTTAGAGATCCCACGGAGCTCTAACATACGATGTTAGAGCTCCCAGAGAGCTCTACCATAATCTAACATGCTATGTTAGAGCTCCCTTGGAGCTCTAACATACGATGTTAGAGCCCCCAGGGAACTCTCACATCATCTAGCATGCGATGTTAGAGCTCCCAGGGAACTCTAACAAAATCGAACAACATGCTATGACAGAGCTCCGTTGGAGCTCTAACATGTCATGTTGCAGCTCCCTGGAGCTCTAACATCATCTAACCACCCTAAGGGCCTCAAAAGGAGATCCCAGAAATTCTATCTCCCCACAGGGCCTCAAGAGAGATTGCCAGAAATTCTTCGCCCCTCAGGGCGTCAAGAGGAGATCCCAATTTTCAACGCACTCATGGTTTCAGTCCTACTAGATGCAGAACCCCATAAACCTGCTATTCTTTCGAATTCGCTGGCCCGCTGCACGGGCGCACCGCGTGAGCGCGGCGAAGGAGCCTGCGCGCGAGCCAGGCTGCACGCCTCCGACATCGGCTACCAGGCGCCCATGCGAGGTCACTTGTCCTGCTGCTGAGCTCACTGGTCCTGCTGCTTGTCCTGCTGCTAGAGCTCCTCCACTTTCTGATCGAGCTCCTCGACTTTCTCCTGCAGGTCCTGGAGCGCCTGTCCCTGTGCCCGCAGGAGGTCCAGAATCTGATCCATCTTCTCGTCCATGTTCTGTGCCATAAGGTGTGGAACAGCGTTGGTCAAGAAATTGAGCATCGTGGTGATAACGGTGGTTAGCCCGTCCTGCTGCTGCTGCTGCGTAAGCTTCTACTGCCACTGCTGTGCTCCTGCTGTTGCAGCTCCTGCTGCTGCAGCTCCTGATGACGCAGCTCTTGAGCTGTTCCAGCTTTTCCAGGTGTTCTCTCCTGCATCTGTTCCAGCTTCTTGCTGACGGCCTTCACTTTGCCATTGCTCTCTGCTCTCTCTGCTATTGAGCTTGGGCTTCTTCGACGACCTCCAATCATCCGCTTCATCGTTTTTCCGATCGGGGCGTAGCTCGAGTGGAGCACCACAGCGCGCATGACCTCAGAGCACCATGCGGCCTTCTCCTCATCAGACCCCTGTGGACAAGCATTCTGCCACCAGAGATGCATATTCTTTACATTCTTGATGCGGTCCGCCGAAATCTGGTGCGTCGGGGCTGCCCAGTTCTCGCGCGGTAAACGAAACCACCAGGGCTCCTTAGGTTCTCCACTCGTCTTCGAAACGTACTCGCGAACTTCTAGCCATGGCGCATGAATGGGTCCAGTGTCAGGGTCCATGATGGCGGTTTCTGGAAATGGGCCAGGCCCCCCTGCGCTGGCCCCCATGTCTGACATGGCAGCCTGCAGGCGCTGCAAGAAATGCCTTGAGCCGAAATGCCTGCGCTACAGGAAAGCTGGGTGATCTGACAAATGGAACCAAGAGGGGTCCAGGAGGCTATTTTGTGGGTTCCCGAGGGGCAGGGCGATTTGAGGGATCCCCCTTCGTTGATCGATTTCCCTCGCATGGTAGAGCCCCCCGGGAGCTCTAACATGGCATGTTGGAGCTCCCAAGGAGCTCTAACATGGTAGTTTAGAGCTTCAGGGAACTCGAACAAGCTATGTTAGATCCCCCTGGGCGCTCTAACATAGGATGTTAGACCCCCCGTGGATCTCTAACATGCTATGTTAGATCCCGTGGAACTCTACCATGGCATGTTAGATCTCCCATGGAGCTCTAACATGCTATGTTAGAGCTCCCACGGAGCTGTAACATACGATGTTAGAGCCCCCAGGGAGCTCTAACATACTCTAACATGCTATGTTAGAGCTCCGTGGGAGCTCTAACATGCCATCTTAGAGCCCCCTGGGAGCTCTAACATGCATGTTAGAGCCCCCTGGAGCTGTAACATACCATGTTAGAGCTCCCTGGGAGCTCTAACCTACCCGCCGCCGCCGCCGCCGCCCCTTAACCGTTTACAATCGATTGCGCAACGGTTACGACCCCCTCTCGCAAGGGGGTTAAGTTGCGCAATCAATTGTGAAACCGCTCCGCCCCGCCGCCGCCGCCGCCGCCGCCGCCCTTAAACCGTTCCACAAATCGATGTGCGCAACGGTCAAGACCCCCCTCTCTTCGCCAGTGGGGGGGGCCTTAAAACCGTGCGCAATCGATTGTGAAAAACGGTGTCAATGCGCCGCCGCCGCCGCCGCCGACAGCCGCCGCTTAACGATTCACAATCGATTGCGCAACCGTTAAGGCCCCCCCCTCGCCAGGGGGGGCCTTAACCGTTGCGCAATCGATTGTGAAACGGTCGAGCGCCGCAGCCGCCGCCGCCGCCGCCGCCGCTCCGCAACCGCTTAAGTTTCACAATCGATTGCGCAACGGTCAAGACCCCCCTCTCGCCAGGGGGGCCTTAACCGTTGCGCAATCGATTGTTAAACGGTTAAGCGCTCCGCCGCCGCCGCCGCTGCCGCCGCCGCCCCTTAACCGCTTCACAATCGATCGCGCAACGGTTAAGACCCCCCTCTCGCCAGGGGGGGTCTTAACCGTTGCGCAATCGATTATGAAACGGTTAAGGCCCCCCCCTGGCGAGATGGGGGGGGGCCTTAATCGGATCACAATCGATCGCGCAACGGTTTAAGACCCCCCCTGGCGAGAGGGGGGGGGGGGGCGGGCCTTGGGCCTTAACCGTTGCGCAATCGATTGCGAAACGGTTTTGGAGGGGCGGCGGCGGCTCGGCGGCGGCAGCGTCGGCACGGCGCGCTTAAAAGTTGGCAATCGATTGCGCAACGGTCAAGGCCCCCCCCTGGCGAGAGGGGGGGGGGGGCCTTAACCGTTGCGCAATCGATTGTGAAACGGTCAAGGGGCGGCGGCGGCGGCGGCGGCGGCGGCGGGTTAGGGCCCCCAGGGAGCCCTAACATAGCAAGTTAGAGTATGTTAGAGCTCCCTGGGGGCTCTAACATGGGATGTTAGAGCTCCGTGGGAGCTCGAGCATGGCATGTTAGAGCTCCCTGGGAGCTGAAACATGCAATGCAAGAGCCCCCAGGGAACTCCCTGGCACCTCTAACCTAGCATGTTAGACCTCCCAGGGAGCTCTAACATGGCATGGTAGAGCTCCAGGGAGCTCTAACATGTTATGCTGGCACTCCCAGGGAGCTCTAACCTGGTACGATATATTATGTTAGAGCTCTCTGGGAGCTCTAACATCGTATGCTAGAGCTCAAATGGAGCTCTAACATAGCATGTTATAGTATTTTAGAGCTCCCTGGGAGCTCTAACATCGTATGTTAGAGCTCCGTGGGAGCTCTAACATCGTATGTTAGAACTCCGTGGGAGCTCTAACATGTCATGTTATAGCTCCCTGGGAGCTGAAACATGTCATGTAAGAGCTCCAAGGGAATCCCCCTGGCACCTCTAACCTAGCATATTAGACCTCACAGGGAGCTCTAACATGGCATGATAGAGCTCCAGGAAGTTCTAACATGTTATGTTGGCACTCCCAGGGAGCTCTAACATGGCATGTTACAGCTCCAACGGAGCTCTAACATAGCATGTGAGAGTATGGTAGAGCTCCCTGGGAGCTCTAACATCGAATGTTAGAGCCCCATTAGAGCTCCAATGGAGCTCTAACGTCGCATGTTAGATTATGCTAGAGCTCCCTGGGAGCTCTAACATCGAATGTTAGAGCTCCGTGGGAGCTCTAACACGGCGGCGGCGGCGGCGGGTAGGTTAGAGCGACCAGGGAGCTCTAACATAGCATGTTAGAGCTCCCAGGGAGCTCTAACATGCTATCTTAGAGCTCCCATATTAGAGCTCCCTGGGAGCTCCAACATACCGAGCTCCAACGGAGCTTTAACATGGCATGTTCGAGTATGTTAGAGCTCCCTGGGAGCTCTAACATGGTATGTTAGGAGCTCCGTGGGAGCTCTAACATGCTCTAACATGATATGCTAGAGCCCCCAGGGAACTCTAACATGGCTTGTTCGAGCTCCAGCGGAGCTCTAACATAGCATGTTAGAGTATGTTAGAGCTCGCTGGGAGCTCGAACATGGCATGTTAGAGATCCGTGGGAGCTCTAACATGGCATGTTCGGCCTCCTCGTCGGAAGCGGCCCCCTCGACTGGCTGGGGTTAGGGCTGGTTTAGGTTGATGTGTTCGATGTGTTTTTGATGTGAGTATGGTCTTTCCTGTTGTTTGATGTTTTTTGTTTGTGATTATGACGATGTCCTGTTTTTCTGATTGTGAGGATAACGATGCTTATGACGATGATGATATTTTCGAATGGCGACTATCCGATCGAATACATACAATCAACATCATCTCCATCACGATCATCACCATCATCCATCACCATCATCACCACCATCATCACCATCATCATCATCACGACGACGACGACGACGACGATGGCGGGGGGACGGCATGCGGACGCGCCCAATGGGACGACGACGACGGCGACGACGACGGCGGGGGGGACGGCTCGATGGGAGCTCTAACATGCTATGTTAGGTCCCATCGAGTATGGGAGGCAACTCTAACATGC
The DNA here is from genome assembly GCA_963575745.1 of Prorocentrum cordatum. Lineage (NCBI taxonomy): Eukaryota > Dinophyceae > Prorocentrales > Prorocentraceae > Prorocentrum > Prorocentrum cordatum. Next base: position 467,717 of record CAUYUJ010020348.1, read on the forward strand.
TGTTAACATAGCAAGTTAGAGTATGGTGGAGCTCCTTAGGAGTTCTAACATCGTATGTTAGAACTCCGTGGGACCTCTAACATGTCATGTTATATATAGCTCCCTGGGAGCTGAACCCTGTGATGTAAGAGCTCCCAGGAAACTCCCTGGCACCTCGAACCTTGCATGTTAGACCTCCCAGGGAGCTCTAACATTGCATGCTAGAGCTCCAACGGGGCTCTAACATAACACGTTCGATTACATTAGAGCTCCCTGGGAGCTCTAACATCGCATGTTAGAGCTCCAGTGGAGCTCTAACACAGCATGTTAGATTATGGTAGAGCCCCAAATGGAGCTCGAACATCGTATGTTAGAGCTCCGTGGGAGCTCTAACATGACATGTTTGAACTCCGTGGGCGCACGAAGCCAGCGCCTGAAATCAATATAGAAACACCTGCTCCCAAAACGAAGTAGTCGAGGATCGACCTCGAGGTGGGGCTCCGACAGGTGGGCGCTGTGGGGGCCATAAGGAGCATACCCAATCTGCGAACAAATCCAGAGCCTTCCAAAACTTCAGGAGCCATATTCCAGCCCCCAGCGCCGCGTCAGCGCGGCGAAAGAGCCAGCACGCGAGCCAGGCTGCACGCCTCCGACATCGGCTACCAGACGCCCATGCGAGGTCACTTGTCCTGCTGCTGAGCTCACTGGTGCTGCTGCTTGTCCTTCTGCTTGAGCTCCCCCACTTTCTGATCGAGCTCCTCGGCTTTCTTCTCCAGGTTGCCCTGCGCCCGCAGGAGGGCCGCGAGCATCTGTCCCTGTGCCCGCAGGAGAGCCAGAATCTCATCCATCTTCTCGTCCTTGTTCTGCGCGTTGGTCAAGAAATTGAGCATCGTGGTGATAACTGTGGTTAGCCCGTCCTGCTGCTGCTGCTGCGTAAGCTTCTGCTGCCACTGCTGTGCTCCTGCTGTATCAGCTCCTGCTGCTGCAGCTCCTGATGACGCAGCTCTTGAGCTGTTCCAGCGTTTCCAGTTGTTCTTCTCTCCTGCAGCTGTTCCAGCTTCTTGCTGATGGCCTTCACTTTGCCGTTGCTCTCCTCTGCCCTCTCTGGCCTTGACCTTGGCCTTCTTCGTCGACCTCCAGTCCTCCGCTTCATCGTCTTCCCGCTTCTGGAGGTAGCTCGAGTGGGGCTCCACAGTGCTCATGATGGTAGAGCACCATGCGGTCTTGTCCTCATCAGAACCCTGTGGACAAGCATCATGGAACCAGAGATGTTTATTCTTTACATTCGTGATGTGGTCCTCCGAAATCTGGTGCGTCGGGGCTGCCCTTTTGTCGCGCGGTGAACAAAACCACCAGGGCTCATTAGGTTCTCCACTCGTCTTCGAAACGTACTCCTTAACTTGTAGCCATGGAGCATCAATGCGTCCAGTGTCAGGGTCCATGATGACGGTTTCTGGACATGGGCCAGGCCCCCCTGCGCTGCCCCCCATTTCTGGCATGGCAGCCTGCAGGCGCTGCAAGAAATGCCTTGAGCCGAGGTGCTTGCGCTACAGGAAAGCTGGGTGATCTGATAAATGGAACCTCGCAGCGGTTGCCATTTAGAGCTCCCTGGGATGTCGAACGTGCCATGTAAGAGCTCCTGGTGGCGTCTCCGAGCCCGGACTGGTTGTGTAGCATGCTATGTGTCAGATCTGGTTCGAGGCCCCAGGGGTCTCTAACATCCTGTGCGTGCTCTACTAAGACAGGACGTGGGAAAGACGGCGCGAGGGAGGAGAAAGGAAAGGTGATGCGATCTGTTGCTGCCGCGAGGAAACGCTTAGGGGACCTGGCGCAGACTGGGTCAGCGGCTGTTGTAACGCACTGGCGATTCTGTCACTTCTGCATCGCAGACTCAGTCGCCCCAGAGGTGAGGTCGAAACGGGAGATCGTCCTCACGCTCGCCAGTTTCTGGGTTGAGATAATGCATCTTCGTCAACGCGCCTGGCACAGAATCGTAGTACGACACCCAGCCTAGCGGAATAAGGTTATCATCATCCACGGTAGTTCTCACTGGTTGCACGTTTTTGAACTCCACTGGCAGCTTGGCGAATCTTGTCTTGCTGCCCTTGAGCTTCTTGCCTGGACATTTCCAACGATAAATATCTTCGACCAGGTCGTTCCGTCTGTTGAACTCCGCTGGAGAGGCATTGTTAGGATATGGAAGCAACCAATCCAAATCCATCCTTTCTGCCCTCAGCAGTTGTTGTGCAGTTTGTTCAATCACCACAAAAGATGATCCCCGTCGCCGCCCCGTCGAATTGTTACGATTTCTTACGACTTCCCGTTGGAACTGGTACATCACTCTCCCAGATCTGCGTGACCTGTCTGTTGCAGCAACTTCGCTAACGAATGCGCGGTGCCCGCGCGACTGTGCTTTTGAGACATAATAGCCACCGAGAACTACACAGGTAGCCATATGCAGAACGTGAGATGAGGCAGCAGGAGATGGCTCGGATGAGATGACGAGGCAGGGGCAGAGGCAGTGGCAGAAGGACTTGGAACTCGAAACTCTGGACCGGTCGGAAACGAGATCCATGTGCTGATTGTGCTTTACTTATCTTATCCAGAGCGTAGCGCGTAGCGCGTGACGCTTGCACTTGAAACTTGAACTATGAACAGAGTGGAAGCCAAAATGGCTTGCTGCTTGCTGGCTTGCTGTGGAGCTGCGAGTTGCTTGAGGAATTCTGTAATGTTTCGCTGGATGCACTGTTGACCAATGTCCCTTGTTGGTCAACGGTCAACGGTCAACGGGGTAGCTTCCCCCACCACGTACCACGTCTGGGTAGTGGCCACTGCACGCACAAGACAGCGGAGCTGGGCAGCTTCGCAAATGGCGCTCATAATGTCCTGCAGACATACAGGAAGCTGCATGCGCAGCGCCTGACCGCAAGCCCCTGCTGCGACGCGACCTTGTTGTCAGCACGGGGGAAGTGCGCGGTCACATGCTTCTCAACCTCTCCGCATTGTTTGTCGGGGAATGGCGCGACCACTTGCATCTCATCGTAACTGAGCTTGTGCCCGCGCATGAAGCTTCGGTCGTTTCCTCGCCACCCCCATCCTCCATTCCATCGCCATGAAGGGTCGCTCGTCGTGCCGATGTAGACGGAGCGCCCAGAGGCGATGGCACGATCGTGGAGGTGCCGCACGCGCTTCATCACTAGACCAACGTCGATGTCGATGGGGGGCTGGTGTGCAAACATCGATTGCACGCCGCGACAATCACTAAGCGCCTGTCGAGCGCCCTCCCGGGCGCCTTCCCACATCATCTTAAGCCGCGTCTCTCGGCTGCGCGAGCGCATGCGACGCCTGGCAGGCGCTGTCACTCGTTTGCCGTTGTCGTCGAAACAGGCGACCTTCGCGAACTGAAACGCGCTGCCGCCATCGACCCCTGCAAAGGCCCTCGGGCTCCGAACTCCAGAGTCCTTGTCGCCACCGTCGCCGCATCCTGCTCGGCCCTCGACAGCGTCGGTAGGCGGTCCCCCGCGTGAAAGGTCGAGCCCCAGGCGACCTGTGATGAACGAAAATGTGTCATTGTTCCCCTTGCCCATGCCACCACCATTGACGCCCTCGGCGCTGATGGTGTCAATGGCCATGACCTTGACCTTGACGTTCACGCCGCAAGGCCCTCGAGCTGCTCCGCCGTCTCCGACGCTCCCTGGAGGAAGCGACGATGCTGATGCTGGATGCACCTGCGCTGGAGAGGGCGATGCCGTCTGGATCTCGCAGGCCCTGGTCTCTGGAGGCGACGCCGACGGCTCTTGCAAGCCCTTATCTCTGAAGGAAGCGACGCTGTCTGGATCTCGCGCTGCTCTGCGGGTGCCGCCAGCGGCGCCCGCGCCCGCTGCAAAACCTCCCTGGTTGGCTTGTTGCGGACTCGCAGCGGCGGCGGCCACGGCCCGAACGTCCACAACAACTCTGGCTTCAACATAGAGCGTCATACCTTCAGTGGCCTCGTCATCCGAGCCGCCGAGCATGTCTCGCAGAAGGCAGGCAGACACTGACTGCGCGTCCGCGCTGGGAGACCCCTGGGATGAGGTGCTGAATAAAGGATCCCCCATGGCTCTTGCCCCAGCCATGGGGGACTAGCTTGGGCCAATATGCCAAGATGATGTAAGGATGCGAATCCTGTCGCGGATCTGCTGGGGTGCTCGGGGCTCTGTGGGGTCCTGGGCGTGGTGCCCTAGGGCCCTCGGGCCCTCTCTGGCGGCCTCTTCCTCCTCGCTCGCTGCGCCCAGCTGGCGGCGACCAGGGAGGCACTGGGCACCAGAAAGCCGAAGGCTAGAGGCTAGAACAACTCGAACCAGGCAGCCCAAGCATCCAAGCCCCTAGCGGCCTGGAGGTGAGACATTCTGCATAAGGAATGCAGTTGATCTGAATATGGGCGTCTTTCTCCTCATCTCTGAGCTCAGGGATGCATGGGAGCGCCTGCGCTCGCTGTTCCAGCCATGCGCAGCACATGCGCAGAGTCCTATCGTGGGCCCATTCCCACTCGCGCCAGTAACAGATGCTCTCGCGGGCACCTTAGCTCAGAGCGTGATGCGCTCCCCCCCCCCCCCCTCGTCCCACCTGGACTCCTCCTCCTGCTCCTCCTCCTAGCCTCGTCCTCCTCGTCATCGTCATCCTGGTTCCCCCACGTGGGCCTGCGGGGGCGCCGCGGCCGCCCGCGGCAGCGCCGCCCGCCACCAGGGACCTGGGGGGTGGGGGGCAGAGGAGCTGTTGCAGCGGAGGCGCAGCAGACGGCGAGGGTAGACGTGTCGGAAAAGCTCGCCGTTTTGTTGTCACGCTTCTCTGCATAAACAGCTGTTCCTACGATGCCTGGCCCTATCGAACCTCGGGCGCGCACCCGCATGCCATCGCTAGGAGCCTAGTGGACAGGCTTCTGCACGCCGAGAGACGGAGGGCGGCGCTCCTCTGGGGAGAGCTTGAAAGAGAAACTGCAAATCACCTGCCTCCAGCACGACAACGGCGGCACGCCGAACGGAGGCGCTGTTGCAGCGGAGCGCTGGCCACAAAGACTCTGCCGATTCCGTGCAACCGTCCCCATCTCAGCCCCTTCCCATTCCCCTCACCACTGTCATCCCCCTGAGTAAGTCAACTGGCAACCTGAGGCCAGCGAGCTGGATGCCAGGGTCCCTGAACGAGTGGCACGCTCCTGAGATGAGACGCACGAGAGGACCATACCACACACAATACATGTACTTCGTGTTGATATGTGTGCTGATCATATACAAACACACACACACACACACACCTCAGTCGTGCAGCCGGCTCAGCATCAAGGAAAACCGCAAGACAACCCCAGTCCGCACAGCGTCAAAGCGTATGCGGTGGGCCGCACAGGCGTGCCACTGTTACAGTATAGGGCAAACTTCAGGCCACCCGCGCCGAAGGGTATCTGACAGACAGTCACCACCCGACGCGACTGGAAGCACTTCGCCGACCGGGTCAGGCGCTCGAGAACTTGCGGTGTTCCGTCATGCTAGCCGCCCACAACCCCACTCGAAATGTGTGCGAGGGTGCCGCGTACTCGAACTGTGTGCGTATCTGTTGCATAGCGGAAGGCAGGGCTCATCCGAGAGGCGCATCTGTGCAGGTCGGCCAAAACTGGCGCTGACAGAAACAATGCCTAAACCAGAACTGGCGCGTCGCAGTCGCCTGTTGCAGTCTACCAGAAGCGCGCTCGGAGAGGCCCCGCGATTTACTGTGACAGTCTGTGCAAGCTGTCAGCTGCTCCCAGACGCGGGCTCGTCCCACCGAGGCTCACAGAGTTGCGTTGCCTCGCCAGAATGCGTGTAACACATGGGCGCGACTCTGTCGCGCAGCGTTTTTGGGCGAGGGCGACTGTAGTAGTTGCCATGGTACTGCACCTGCACGTCCACGAGGATCCCGAAGATGTGCTCCCTGAAACAATAGCCATTGATGTTCTGCCTGATGCCGCCGATCCAGCACTTGTACTGGCGCCTGTCGAAGTCCCATTCTGCCTGGATCACAATGTGCGCGTAGTATTGGTGCTGCGGTTGCACCAGGCAGAAGACGACGTCTCCTTTCTGCACGGTGGACGCCTCCTTCACGACGCAGCCAGGGCCCGCTTCCGCTGTTACAACTTCGACGGGGTGAAAGGTGCAGAAGTCG
>CAUYUJ010020348.1:473966-491466 GCA_963575745.1 Prorocentrum cordatum
CGCCGCCGCCGCCGCCGCCGCCCCGCAACCGCTTCACAATCGATTGCGCAACGGTTGAGGCCCCCCCCTCTCGCCAGGGGGGCCTTAACCGTTGCGCAATCGATTGTGAAACGGTTCAGCGCCGCAGCCGCCGCCGCCGCCGCCGCTCCGCAACCGCTTAACCGTTTCACAATCGATTGCGCAACGGTTAAGACCATCCTCTCGCCAGGGGGGCCTTAACCGTTGCGCATTCGATTGTCAAGCGGTTAAACGCTCCGCCGACGCCGCCGCCGCCGCCGCCGCCCCTTGACCGTTTCGCAATCGGTTGCGCAGCGGTTAAGACCGCCCCCTCGCCAGGGGGGCGTCTTAGCCGTTGCGCAATCGGTTGTGAAGCGGTAAAGCGCCGCCGCCGCCGCCGGCCGCCGCCGCCCCTTAGCCATTGCACGATCGATTCGCAACCGGTTAAGGGGTGCCCCCCCCACAACTCTCGCCAAGGGGGGGTGGCCTTAACCCGCTGCGCGAATCGATTGTGAAACGGTTAGGCCCCCCCCTGAGCGAGAGGGGGGGGTCTTAATCGGATTCGATCGATCGCGCAAAGGTTAAGACCCCCCCTGGCGAGAGGGGGGGGGGGCCGGGGCTTAACCGATTTGCGCAATCGGATTGCGAAAAACGGTGAGGGGCGGGGCGGGCGGCGGCGGCAGCGCGGCGGCGGCGGCCGCTTAAACGTTTGGCAATCGATTGCGCAACCGTTAAAGCCCCCCCCCCTGGCGAGAGGGGGGGGGGGGCCTTAACCGTTGCGCAATCGATTGTGAAACGGTCAAGGGGCGGCGGCGGCGGCGGCGGCGGCGGCGGGTTAGGGCCCCCAGGGAGCCCTAACATAGCAAGTTAGAGTATGTTAGAGCTCCCTGGGGGCTCTAACATGGGATGTTAGAGCTCCGTGGGAGCTCGAGCATGGCATGTTAGAGCTCCCTGGGAGCTGAAACATGCAATGCAAGAGCCCCCAGGGAACTCCCTGGCACCTCTAACCTAGCATGTTAGACCTCCCAGGGAGCTCTAACATGGCATGGTAGAGCTCCAGGGAGCTCTAACATGTTATGCTGGCACTCCCAGGGAGCTCTAACCTGGTACGATATATTATGTTAGAGCTCTCTGGGAGCTCTAACATCGTATGCTAGAGCTCAAATGGAGCTCTAACATAGCATGTTATAGTATTTTAGAGCTCCCTGGGAGCTCTAACATCGTATGTTAGAGCTCCGTGGGAGCTCTAACATCGTATGTTAGAACTCCGTGGGAGCTCTAACATGTCATGTTATAGCTCCCTGGGAGCTGAAACATGTCATGTAAGAGCTCCAAGGGAATCCCCCTGGCACCTCTAACCTAGCATATTAGACCTCACAGGGAGCTCTAACATGGCATGATAGAGCTCCAGGAAGTTCTAACATGTTATGTTGGCACTCCCAGGGAGCTCTAACATGGCATGTTACAGCTCCAACGGAGCTCTAACATAGCATGTGAGAGTATGGTAGAGCTCCCTGGGAGCTCTAACATCGAATGTTAGAGCCCCATTAGAGCTCCAATGGAGCTCTAACGTCGCATGTTAGATTATGCTAGAGCTCCCTGGGAGCTCTAACATCGAATGTTAGAGCTCCGTGGGAGCTCTAACACGGCGGCGGCGGCGGCGGGTAGGTTAGAGCGACCAGGGAGCTCTAACATAGCATGTTAGAGCTCCCAGGGAGCTCTAACATGCTATCTTAGAGCTCCCATATTAGAGCTCCCTGGGAGCTCCAACATACCGAGCTCCAACGGAGCTTTAACATGGCATGTTCGAGTATGTTAGAGCTCCCTGGGAGCTCTAACATGGTATGTTAGGAGCTCCGTGGGAGCTCTAACATGCTCTAACATGATATGCTAGAGCCCCCAGGGAACTCTAACATGGCTTGTTCGAGCTCCAGCGGAGCTCTAACATAGCATGTTAGAGTATGTTAGAGCTCGCTGGGAGCTCGAACATGGCATGTTAGAGATCCGTGGGAGCTCTAACATGGCATGTTCGGCCTCCTCGTCGGAAGCGGCCCCCTCGACTGGCTGGGGTTAGGGCTGGTTTAGGTTGATGTGTTCGATGTGTTTTTGATGTGAGTATGGTCTTTCCTGTTGTTTGATGTTTTTTGTTTGTGATTATGACGATGTCCTGTTTTTCTGATTGTGAGGATAACGATGCTTATGACGATGATGATATTTTCGAATGGCGACTATCCGATCGAATACATACAATCAACATCATCTCCATCACGATCATCACCATCATCCATCACCATCATCACCACCATCATCACCATCATCATCATCACGACGACGACGACGACGACGATGGCGGGGGGACGGCATGCGGACGCGCCCAATGGGACGACGACGACGGCGACGACGACGGCGGGGGGGACGGCTCGATGGGAGCTCTAACATGCTATGTTAGGTCCCATCGAGTATGGGAGGCAACTCTAACATGCTGTTAACATAGCAAGTTAGAGTATGGTGGAGCTCCTTAGGAGTTCTAACATCGTATGTTAGAACTCCGTGGGACCTCTAACATGTCATGTTATATATAGCTCCCTGGGAGCTGAACCCTGTGATGTAAGAGCTCCCAGGAAACTCCCTGGCACCTCGAACCTTGCATGTTAGACCTCCCAGGGAGCTCTAACATTGCATGCTAGAGCTCCAACGGGGCTCTAACATAACACGTTCGATTACATTAGAGCTCCCTGGGAGCTCTAACATCGCATGTTAGAGCTCCAGTGGAGCTCTAACACAGCATGTTAGATTATGGTAGAGCCCCAAATGGAGCTCGAACATCGTATGTTAGAGCTCCGTGGGAGCTCTAACATGACATGTTTGAACTCCGTGGGCGCACGAAGCCAGCGCCTGAAATCAATATAGAAACACCTGCTCCCAAAACGAAGTAGTCGAGGATCGACCTCGAGGTGGGGCTCCGACAGGTGGGCGCTGTGGGGGCCATAAGGAGCATACCCAATCTGCGAACAAATCCAGAGCCTTCCAAAACTTCAGGAGCCATATTCCAGCCCCCAGCGCCGCGTCAGCGCGGCGAAAGAGCCAGCACGCGAGCCAGGCTGCACGCCTCCGACATCGGCTACCAGACGCCCATGCGAGGTCACTTGTCCTGCTGCTGAGCTCACTGGTGCTGCTGCTTGTCCTTCTGCTTGAGCTCCCCCACTTTCTGATCGAGCTCCTCGGCTTTCTTCTCCAGGTTGCCCTGCGCCCGCAGGAGGGCCGCGAGCATCTGTCCCTGTGCCCGCAGGAGAGCCAGAATCTCATCCATCTTCTCGTCCTTGTTCTGCGCGTTGGTCAAGAAATTGAGCATCGTGGTGATAACTGTGGTTAGCCCGTCCTGCTGCTGCTGCTGCGTAAGCTTCTGCTGCCACTGCTGTGCTCCTGCTGTATCAGCTCCTGCTGCTGCAGCTCCTGATGACGCAGCTCTTGAGCTGTTCCAGCGTTTCCAGTTGTTCTTCTCTCCTGCAGCTGTTCCAGCTTCTTGCTGATGGCCTTCACTTTGCCGTTGCTCTCCTCTGCCCTCTCTGGCCTTGACCTTGGCCTTCTTCGTCGACCTCCAGTCCTCCGCTTCATCGTCTTCCCGCTTCTGGAGGTAGCTCGAGTGGGGCTCCACAGTGCTCATGATGGTAGAGCACCATGCGGTCTTGTCCTCATCAGAACCCTGTGGACAAGCATCATGGAACCAGAGATGTTTATTCTTTACATTCGTGATGTGGTCCTCCGAAATCTGGTGCGTCGGGGCTGCCCTTTTGTCGCGCGGTGAACAAAACCACCAGGGCTCATTAGGTTCTCCACTCGTCTTCGAAACGTACTCCTTAACTTGTAGCCATGGAGCATCAATGCGTCCAGTGTCAGGGTCCATGATGACGGTTTCTGGACATGGGCCAGGAGGCCCCCCTGCGCTGCCACCCATTTCTGGCATGGCAGCCTGCAGGCGCTGCAAGAAATGCCTTGAGCCGAGGTGCTTGCGCTACAGGAAAGCTGGGTGATCTGATAAATGGAACCTCGCAGCGGTTGCCATTTAGAGCTCCCTGGGATGTCGAACGTGCCATGTAAGAGCTCCTGGTGGCGTCTCCGAGCCCGGACTGGTTGTGTAGCATGCTATGTGTCAGATCTGGTTCGAGGCCCCAGGGGTCTCTAACATCCTGTGCGTGCTCTACTAAGACAGGACGTGGGAAAGACGGCGCGAGGGAGGAGAAAGGAAAGGTGATGCGATCTGTTGCTGCCGCGAGGAAACGCTTAGGGGACCTGGCGCAGACTGGGTCAGCGGCTGTTGTAACGCACTGGCGATTCTGTCACTTCTGCATCGCAGACTCAGTCGCCCCAGAGGTGAGGTCGAAACGGGAGATCGTCCTCACGCTCGCCAGTTTCTGGGTTGAGATAATGCATCTTCGTCAACGCGCCTGGCACAGAATCGTAGTACGACACCCAGCCTAGCGGAATAAGGTTATCATCATCCACGGTAGTTCTCACTGGTTGCACGTTTTTGAACTCCACTGGCAGCTTGGCGAATCTTGTCTTGCTGCCCTTGAGCTTCTTGCCTGGACATTTCCAACGATAAATATCTTCGACCAGGTCGTTCCGTCTGTTGAACTCCGCTGGAGAGGCATTGTTAGGATATGGAAGCAACCAATCCAAATCCATCCTTTCTGCCCTCAGCAGTTGTTGTGCAGTTTGTTCAATCACCACAAAAGATGATCCCCGTCGCCGCCCCGTCGAATTGTTACGATTTCTTACGACTTCCCGTTGGAACTGGTACATCACTCTCCCAGATCTGCGTGACCTGTCTGTTGCAGCAACTTCGCTAACGAATGCGCGGTGCCCGCGCGACTGTGCTTTTGAGACATAATAGCCACCGAGAACTACACAGGTAGCCATATGCAGAACGTGAGATGAGGCAGCAGGAGATGGCTCGGATGAGATGACGAGGCAGGGGCAGAGGCAGTGGCAGAAGGACTTGGAACTCGAAACTCTGGACCGGTCGGAAACGAGATCCATGTGCTGATTGTGCTTTACTTATCTTATCCAGAGCGTAGCGCGTAGCGCGTGACGCTTGCACTTGAAACTTGAACTATGAACAGAGTGGAAGCCAAAATGGCTTGCTGCTTGCTGGCTTGCTGTGGAGCTGCGAGTTGCTTGAGGAATTCTGTAATGTTTCGCTGGATGCACTGTTGACCAATGTCCCTTGTTGGTCAACGGTCAACGGTCAACGGGGTAGCTTCCCCCACCACGTACCACGTCTGGGTAGTGGCCACTGCACGCACAAGACAGCGGAGCTGGGCAGCTTCGCAAATGGCGCTCATAATGTCCTGCAGACATACAGGAAGCTGCATGCGCAGCGCCTGACCGCAAGCCCCTGCTGCGACGCGACCTTGTTGTCAGCACGGGGGAAGTGCGCGGTCACATGCTTCTCAACCTCTCCGCATTGTTTGTCGGGGAATGGCGCGACCACTTGCATCTCATCGTAACTGAGCTTGTGCCCGCGCATGAAGCTTCGGTCGTTTCCTCGCCACCCCCATCCTCCATTCCATCGCCATGAAGGGTCGCTCGTCGTGCCGATGTAGACGGAGCGCCCAGAGGCGATGGCACGATCGTGGAGGTGCCGCACGCGCTTCATCACTAGACCAACGTCGATGTCGATGGGGGGCTGGTGTGCAAACATCGATTGCACGCCGCGACAATCACTAAGCGCCTGTCGAGCGCCCTCCCGGGCGCCTTCCCACATCATCTTAAGCCGCGTCTCTCGGCTGCGCGAGCGCATGCGACGCCTGGCAGGCGCTGTCACTCGTTTGCCGTTGTCGTCGAAACAGGCGACCTTCGCGAACTGAAACGCGCTGCCGCCATCGACCCCTGCAAAGGCCCTCGGGCTCCGAACTCCAGAGTCCTTGTCGCCACCGTCGCCGCATCCTGCTCGGCCCTCGACAGCGTCGGTAGGCGGTCCCCCGCGTGAAAGGTCGAGCCCCAGGCGACCTGTGATGAACGAAAATGTGTCATTGTTCCCCTTGCCCATGCCACCACCATTGACGCCCTCGGCGCTGATGGTGTCAATGGCCATGACCTTGACCTTGACGTTCACGCCGCAAGGCCCTCGAGCTGCTCCGCCGTCTCCGACGCTCCCTGGAGGAAGCGACGATGCTGATGCTGGATGCACCTGCGCTGGAGAGGGCGATGCCGTCTGGATCTCGCAGGCCCTGGTCTCTGGAGGCGACGCCGACGGCTCTTGCAAGCCCTTATCTCTGAAGGAAGCGACGCTGTCTGGATCTCGCGCTGCTCTGCGGGTGCCGCCAGCGGCGCCCGCGCCCGCTGCAAAACCTCCCTGGTTGGCTTGTTGCGGACTCGCAGCGGCGGCGGCCACGGCCCGAACGTCCACAACAACTCTGGCTTCAACATAGAGCGTCATACCTTCAGTGGCCTCGTCATCCGAGCCGCCGAGCATGTCTCGCAGAAGGCAGGCAGACACTGACTGCGCGTCCGCGCTGGGAGACCCCTGGGATGAGGTGCTGAATAAAGGATCCCCCATGGCTCTTGCCCCAGCCATGGGGGACTAGCTTGGGCCAATATGCCAAGATGATGTAAGGATGCGAATCCTGTCGCGGATCTGCTGGGGTGCTCGGGGCTCTGTGGGGTCCTGGGCGTGGTGCCCTAGGGCCCTCGGGCCCTCTCTGGCGGCCTCTTCCTCCTCGCTCGCTGCGCCCAGCTGGCGGCGACCAGGGAGGCACTGGGCACCAGAAAGCCGAAGGCTAGAGGCTAGAACAACTCGAACCAGGCAGCCCAAGCATCCAAGCCCCTAGCGGCCTGGAGGTGAGACATTCTGCATAAGGAATGCAGTTGATCTGAATATGGGCGTCTTTCTCCTCATCTCTGAGCTCAGGGATGCATGGGAGCGCCTGCGCTCGCTGTTCCAGCCATGCGCAGCACATGCGCAGAGTCCTATCGTGGGCCCATTCCCACTCGCGCCAGTAACAGATGCTCTCGCGGGCACCTTAGCTCAGAGCGTGATGCGCTCCCCCCCCCCCCCCTCGTCCCACCTGGACTCCTCCTCCTGCTCCTCCTCCTAGCCTCGTCCTCCTCGTCATCGTCATCCTGGTTCCCCCACGTGGGCCTGCGGGGGCGCCGCGGCCGCCCGCGGCAGCGCCGCCCGCCACCAGGGACCTGGGGGGTGGGGGGCAGAGGAGCTGTTGCAGCGGAGGCGCAGCAGACGGCGAGGGTAGACGTGTCGGAAAAGCTCGCCGTTTTGTTGTCACGCTTCTCTGCATAAACAGCTGTTCCTACGATGCCTGGCCCTATCGAACCTCGGGCGCGCACCCGCATGCCATCGCTAGGAGCCTAGTGGACAGGCTTCTGCACGCCGAGAGACGGAGGGCGGCGCTCCTCTGGGGAGAGCTTGAAAGAGAAACTGCAAATCACCTGCCTCCAGCACGACAACGGCGGCACGCCGAACGGAGGCGCTGTTGCAGCGGAGCGCTGGCCACAAAGACTCTGCCGATTCCGTGCAACCGTCCCCATCTCAGCCCCTTCCCATTCCCCTCACCACTGTCATCCCCCTGAGTAAGTCAACTGGCAACCTGAGGCCAGCGAGCTGGATGCCAGGGTCCCTGAACGAGTGGCACGCTCCTGAGATGAGACGCACGAGAGGACCATACCACACACAATACATGTACTTCGTGTTGATATGTGTGCTGATCATATACAAACACACACACACACACACACCTCAGTCGTGCAGCCGGCTCAGCATCAAGGAAAACCGCAAGACAACCCCAGTCCGCACAGCGTCAAAGCGTATGCGGTGGGCCGCACAGGCGTGCCACTGTTACAGTATAGGGCAAACTTCAGGCCACCCGCGCCGAAGGGTATCTGACAGACAGTCACCACCCGACGCGACTGGAAGCACTTCGCCGACCGGGTCAGGCGCTCGAGAACTTGCGGTGTTCCGTCATGCTAGCCGCCCACAACCCCACTCGAAATGTGTGCGAGGGTGCCGCGTACTCGAACTGTGTGCGTATCTGTTGCATAGCGGAAGGCAGGGCTCATCCGAGAGGCGCATCTGTGCAGGTCGGCCAAAACTGGCGCTGACAGAAACAATGCCTAAACCAGAACTGGCGCGTCGCAGTCGCCTGTTGCAGTCTACCAGAAGCGCGCTCGGAGAGGCCCCGCGATTTACTGTGACAGTCTGTGCAAGCTGTCAGCTGCTCCCAGACGCGGGCTCGTCCCACCGAGGCTCACAGAGTTGCGTTGCCTCGCCAGAATGCGTGTAACACATGGGCGCGACTCTGTCGCGCAGCGTTTTTGGGCGAGGGCGACTGTAGTAGTTGCCATGGTACTGCACCTGCACGTCCACGAGGATCCCGAAGATGTGCTCCCTGAAACAATAGCCATTGATGTTCTGCCTGATGCCGCCGATCCAGCACTTGTACTGGCGCCTGTCGAAGTCCCATTCTGCCTGGATCACAATGTGCGCGTAGTATTGGTGCTGCGGTTGCACCAGGCAGAAGACGACGTCTCCTTTCTGCACGGTGGACGCCTCCTTCACGACGCAGCCAGGGCCCGCTTCCGCTGTTACAACTTCGACGGGGTGAAAGGTGCAGAAGTCGCGCGACTGCGCCAGAGGCCGCATGGAGTTTCCCGAGCCCGGGTACCACACGGGGAAGCCGGCTAGGAGGTACGCATGTATCACATTGTTTCTCTCTCCCCGCAGCTTTAATTCCAGAACTAACTTGTCGGGGTCCGACGCTGCACCCTCGACCAGCGTCCAGTCCTTGTGGAGCAGGGGAATGGCCTCATGCGGGGACGACAAAACAAAGGGTGGAAGGCGCTTCGGCTTGCTCTGCTCGACGACTGCGGCCTCCTCGGGGGGGGGGCAACTTGGCGATGGACTTGTAACCTTTGGACTGCTCCGCCGTCTGACCGACCTCTGCACGCAGTGGGAAGGCTGCCTTGGCTCTTGCATCTACGCGGGCATTCGTCGTCTGTTCCGCCTGCCGCTTAAGAAGTTGCCCGCGCACGATAGGCTCCTCGCTGTGCTTCACGGCGGCAGAAACCGTCGTCGCCCGCGCGGCTGACCCACGTGGAGCCTGGGATAAGAGCTGGCGCCGCTCAGCCTCCATGTGATCCTGCCGCGCGCGCTCTGGCTCGAGCCTGTAGTGGTCCGCCTCTTGTCGCAGCTGCTCTCTCGTCATCGGCGGCGGCGGCGGCACGACCCCGCCCGATAAATCGATTAGCCGTGGCGGGCAAACAAACATCCGTTTCGGAAGAGGCTGGCCCTCCGCGGGCGCGTCACTGACCCTCTTCGCTGGCGCGCGCCTGGCCCACGGAGTCTTTCGTCTCCAATCATCCTCCTCCTGCCGAAGCAGAGACGTGAGAGGAGCACCCATCCCGCGCCGTGCATGGCTTTCTGGCCGAGTCCGCGCCGTGACAGGGGCATCCCGCGCCGCGCTGCGGGCGCGCCCTCTGCCTCTGCGGGTGCGGTCACCAGCCTCTCGGGGGGAGTCGCTGTCGGAGGTCGCCCGACTGCTCGGCCTGGGTCCGCGTTCTGTCGGCCTCCGACGGGAGCTCCGTCAGCCTGAGCCCGCTCCTCGCCGCCATCGGCGGGCCACTAGCGCCTGCGCCCTCAGGAGCTGTTGCTGCCTCTCGCCGCCCGCTTGACGCTGTTGCAGCCAACTGGCGCTGGCGCGGCGACGCCTCTCCCTGGCGACCCTGGGCGTTTGACAGGCGCCGCTGCTGCCTCACCCACCGCTGCAGATCCCACTGGTGCCGTGCACAGTCTTCGATCCCAGTCGCCCCTGGCGGGTCCCGACGCCCCCAGTCTATCATCCCAGTGTTCCACCTGATCTCCTCATCGCTCAACTGCCTGCGTGCGGTCGCGTCCAGGCATCCGCAGGGTCTCTCCTGGCCCTCCCTGACTCCTGGACGGTCGAAGATCATCATGCCGTCATTGTCCAACTGCTGCTGCTTATGTTGGACCCAGCGCAGGCGGCGCTCATGATCCAACGCCTCATCGTGTTCGCCCTCCTGACGCGCTAACTTTATATTCAACTCGCACCGCTCCCTCTGGCTCCGCAAGCCTTTGCGCTGGTTGTGCAAGTAATCCCAGGTGCCGACCTGAAGACTAGCCAAAACTGGAGGAGCTGTAGTACAAATTGACGTCTAACTTGATATGTTACACCTCCCTGGGGATATCCGACATGCTATGTTAGAGCTCCCTGGGATATCTAACATGCGATGTAGGAGCTGCGTGGGAGCTCTAACATGGTATGTAAGAGCTCCCTGGGAGCTCTAACATATTCTAGCATGCCATGGTAGATCTCCATTGGAGCTCTAACATGGCATGTTAGAGCCCCAAAGGAGCTCTAACACCCTCGAACATGCCATGTTTGGGAGCTCTAACCATTTTAGAGCTCCCTGGGAGCTCGATGGCTCCCATGTGAGCTCATGTAGCATGCCATGTTAGAGCTCCAGGTAAGCTCTGGCATGGCATGTTAGAGATCCAATGTAGCTCTAACATCCTCTAACCTGCCACGTTAGAGCCCCATGGGAGCTCTAACATGGCATGTTAGAGCTCCATGGGAGCTCTTATCAGACAGGGGGGGGTACTACAGCTAGCCCAGATTTGGCTGGTCTGACCTGGCGCCCTTTGCCCTTGCCCTTGCGCGCGTCGTCGTTGCCCTTGCCCTTGGCGCCCTTGCCCTTGCCGCCATTGCCGACCATCTGCGCTGTTGCAGCTGGAGCGCGCTTGGAACAGCGCGCCCGCGCGGCGCGCGGGCAGAGTAGGTCCGACAGCTACGGAGACGAGGGAGACAGAGAGAGGGAGAGAGGGATCCCCAAAGCTTTCGGATGAGATCACTGCAGAGGTTTCGATGGGGATGGGAAGGTTGAACTGTCTCAGCCGTTGCAAAAGGGGGGGGATCATCGCTCTGGAGGTTTCGATGGAGATCGCTCGCACGCACGCGAACACGTAGGTGGACTGGGGGCTGGGCTGGACAAGTGCGGTGGAAGACGGCCTCGTCGCTACTCCTGCCTCGTCCTGCTCCCCCCTCCTCCTTCAGCCCCATCACCCCCCTCATCCCCCTCCTCCTGAGGGCGGCCCTGGGCGCCCGATGCTTCCCACCCCCACCCCCCCGCCCTCGCCGCCGACAACCGCCGCCACGGGCAACAGCAGCCCCCCCCCCCATCGGCGACCTTCAGGCCCCCAGCGGCGGGCAGCGCCGCCCGCGGCAGCGGCGCCCACTGAGGGGCGCAGGGGAGGTAAGGTCGGACGACGTTGGGCGGCGCTCTTTTTCAACAAAACTGGCACGATCGCAATCTATGGGACGGGCTACTTACTCACGCTGCCACAGCCTTGGTGCCCGGGCACAGTACTTCAACCGTCGCGTCGAAACGCAGAACCCAGTTCCTCGGGCTGTTGTAGAGCTGTTTGACGGCTTTGTCGACACCCGCTTCTTCTCCCGAGCGGCACAGCGCGCAAGTTCGCTGCGCCAGGCGGGGATTGGCCTGCTTCTTGAAGAACTTGCAGAGCTTCCTGGGGCTCCTGTAATAGATCACACACCCACTCGGCGCCTGGGCAAGCGCTCGCAACACGTGGGGCAGCGTAGGCAGGTCTTCCGCGAGAGCCTCTGTTACAGCCACGTGGTAGCTCTTGCTCGAGTTCCGAAGCTTCTCCGTGTACTGAATGCCTTTTGGAGAACCCTCCCGTGCAAAGTCAGTCGGCGTTGTGAAAGAAATCTCCCGTGAACGCTGCTACAATCTGGGCGGCGATGCAATAGTCGGCGTCAGCTGTTGGCGCCAAGACTACGTTCCCCTTCTTCCCCCTGGCCGTTTGACGGGCAAGATAGTCCAGGAAGTCCACCGGGTCCTGAAACACCTTGAAACGCAAGCGCTGCGCCTTGTTGCGAGCGCCCACATCTACCATGCGAGCCAGCATGAGCCCAGCGGGGCGCGGGGGGGGGCAGCAAGTAAGCGTCACGGCCGTCAGCTGGCCTGGCACTGCGCAGGACTTTCTTCTCTCGGGTACTCCTGGCCTTGGCGGCGGCCTTCGCCCCTCCAAGATTGCGCTCTCGGATCTTGGCCTCCCGCTCGGCGACGGCGGCGACGACTTTTGCAGCGGGCCCGACTGGATCTGCGCCGCTCGCCTGGGCCGCCTCCTGAGCCAGCGCAGCGAGATCGGGGGCGCCCTCCGCGAGAAGGCGGGCGCGCTTGCTCGGGGAAGCGGCCGCCATGGCGTCGACGGCAGCTGCTCGCCTGCGCCCGAAGTCTACCTCTGTCCGACGTGCTGCCCCAGGCTCCCGCGCGCTTCCCGCGTCGCGCCTCTCGGCCCTCCTCAGCGGCACGATCTTCCCCTGCGCGACCTCATGTAGCTTGAGCACATGCCTGTACCAACGACTGGCGGCAGAGCTCTCGTTGTCGTCCAGCCACGCGCGCAGCAACCTGCTGGAGGGCGCCTGGTCCACGAGCGTGCACTCCTCGACGGACACGTCGAGGAGCCGCGCCCTCTCGGGGCAATGCACCTCCGAGAAACGGCGGGATCGCCTCTCCACGTTGCCCGCGCTCGATACAAGGAAGAGCTCCACGAGGCGACGGCCGCTGGGGAGCTCGGGCCACTCCACCGCAGCGCGGCCCCAAGCCTGCCGCGCGGTGCCCCCGTCTCGATGGTGCACCTCGGCACGCAGCAACATTTGCCGCAGCTGGGAGATTGTCTCCTGCTCGGGGAGGTCTGCCGCCTGGCAGATACGCTTCAAACAGGCCCCGGCTTCTGTTCCATGCTCTGTTGCAGACAGGGACAGGGGGGAAGGCAAACGAAAGGCTGTAAAGGCGTGCAACCAAGAATGCTCTGGCCGATATAGCTCCACGTTCTTCTTCACATTGGCCACGATCCCCTGCACTCGTCGAAGAGCCGCGCGGGCGGCTTCGCGGGCCGGGGGCGCCGTGCTCCAATCGCCGATGCCAACGGTCTGGGCGCCAGCGCCGCACGCGAACTGCTTCGTGGCCTTCAGAAACCTGAGGGTGACGCCAGTAAGCGCGTTGGGGATGGCCAGAATATTCCCCTGGACGAACAATGTATCCAGCTTGGAGAGGAAAGCGGCGGCCCTGGATTGAACGCTGGCAACGTCGGGGTTGCTCTTGTCTCCGGCGGCGACCCAGGAGTAGTGTTCCGCGCTCATGTCGGCCAGCAACCCCCCCAGGAGCAAGCGCGAACTGTTCTCGCCCCCGAGCCCTTCCAGAATCTGTCGGGCAAGAATGCGCCGATCTTTGTCCTTCCCCTGAGACACCACTCCGACCGCCTCGAAAATGACTTCCCAACGCCGACTTTCCCGTGCTGAGGGCCTCGCCCGACCGTTGAAACGCTGGGGGGCCCAGCCGAAGTTTTTGACGAACGCAACGCCGTCTTCCACCAGCTGCTGCCCCCCGAGTGAGTTGCGGAACGCGGTGGAGGTAGTCAGGAACTTGGCCAGACTTGGCGGCTTCTTACCCGTTACCAGCAGCTCGTCCGTGGTCGTTATTTCGCTGTCTCCTTTCATCGAATTGGCCAGAACCTTCTGGGGCGAGTGAGACTCGCCCCACGCGTGAAACGCCAGCCCAGGGCATGTAGCTGTGGCAGCCAGGGGTACACTTAGATCCGCCCCATCGCTGCACCATGCCCGAGTCTCCTGTCGCACATGCTTGCGCCGCCTGCCGCCCGGCACGCGCGGGGGACGTACTCCTCCAGCATGGAAGCCTTGCCGTCGCAGTCCATGCCCCGCGGGAACTCCCGCATCCCGATCACCCGATCCACGATCCAGGGCCCTCTGGGGCCCAGCTGTTCCAGCCAGCCTGCCTTGAGACCGTAGCTTGGGAGGAAGTCCAAAGCCTTCGAGATCGACCACAGCACGGCGCCAATTTCAACCTGGTACGCACAGCCGTCCGCAGCCAAACGAAAAACAGCACCATGTTTGAGGACCCTCTGCATGATGATCTTCTCGTGCTGAGCCATGGTGGTCACCAGCCTTCGGCGCTGCCGACTAGACTCCAAAACTTGGCGGTCGCCCCCAACGAACGCATCCCGCCGCACGTCGAAACTACTGAAGGAGCTGGTTGTCTCCAACATTGCACGGGTGGCGACCACTGCGCGGCAACCAGGGCGCTGGTCGGCGGCGCGGACGACGGCGGGCGCAGGCGCCACGGCTGTTGCAGCTGCTGCAGCTGATGCAGCCGTTGCGGGGAACACAGACACGGGGAGACCCTGGCGCGCACCTCCCGCTCGAACCCGCTCTTTCCACGCCGCTTCTGCTGTCTGGTGCTCCTCGCGCCGTGCATGGCGCACGAGGTTTTCCTTGCGTTGGAAACTCGCGGATCCCTGGCCTATGGTGGAATAGCAGCGAGCGCCATTGAACGCCGAGCAGAACAAGCAGACTGCACATCTACCACCTACGCAGCTTATCCAAGTTTCACTCTTCAGTGCTACTGGATTCGTCGCAGACATCGAGGCGCTCCACTTCTCCTTGTTCTTCCAAAATTTGCAAGCGCCGCAGGTGGAGACGTGCTTTGGGTAGTCGTGGCTGGCGACGTGCTCCAGGGTCATGGACAACGAAGGCGGGAACTTCTCGACTACTTTGCTCGGGGCGGCCTTCGCCTTCGCTCTTGCAGCCGCGGCTGCCTCGCTGCTGGAGCCGCTGTCCTCTTCGGAGCCGCTGTCGGAACCGCTGTTGGAGCCGCTGTCCTCTTCGGAGCCCGCTGCGTCGGCAACTCCGTCGGCGCCGTCGGCGTCGGACCCTACGTCAGCATCGGCGTCCGAGCTGTTGCAGCTGCCACGGCTTGGCGAAGCTGCCCCCGACGAGGCCGCCGAGGCCGCGCGGCTCGACGGGGCCGCTCTCGACGAGGCCGCACGGCTCGAAGAAGAAACAGGGCTCGGGGAAGCATGGTTCGGGGAAATCAAAGGAGAGGACGAGGCCGCAGGGCTCGGGGAGGCCGCAGGGCTCGGGGAAACCGAAGGAGGGCTCGGGGAAACCGCCCCAGCGGACGACGACACTATTTTGAGCCAAGTCCTACGGACCACAATGGTGACGATGGTGATGGTGATGGCGATGCTGATGGTATGGATGGTGATGATGATGATGATGATGATGATGATGATGATGATGATAGGGATGGTGATGATGGTATGGTGAGGGCGGTTGTGATGGTGATGATGGTGATGGTGATGATGGTGATTCTGGATGTGATGAGCACCACCATCATCACCATCACCATCGCCACCACCATCAGCACTACGATTTGATAGCCGCCATCATTACAATCGTCGTCGGCATCGAAACCCAAAAACACTCAACCGACTCAACCTAAATCCGCCCTAAATCAAGCCAGATGCAGGGGCATGGATGGGGGGGGTGGAGGACGGTATTTTGTTATCCAGTGGGGGATGGATGAAGAGAAGTTTGCCGCTGCCGTTAGCTTCCCCTGCCCCGGGCGCCATGCCTTGCCAACTCGGCTGCCGCGGCCGCGGCCGCCGACCACTGCCGCCGGCGACGTTGCACCCCCATGGCTTTGTCCACGAGAGAGGGAGGACCCTGAGGACCCAGGTGGTGGTCAAGCCCCGGATGAAGCAAGCGCTGGCGAGTGGCAAGCCGCAGATAGTGCTCATGCGATGGAACCGATACTACTGACTGGAACCGCGTCTTCAATCTGTCTTCCCATGGGGTTCATGTGAGAGTTTCCCCCTCCCCGAATCCTTCCCCGGGGGCCCGGTCCGGTCGATTTGGAGTGGAGAGGGTCCCCCCGAAATCCGGGTGAACGCATCCGGGGGGCAGAGGGCCCCAAAACAGGCCAAGAGAGCCCCAAGAGGCCCTTGGGGAGGCCCGCGAGGGCCACGAGTCGCTGAAAGATCGATCCAAAACGCCCACGCTGGCCTCCGGACGGCCCAAGAACACCTCAAGACACACCAACAAGCTCAGAGGCGTTCCAAGAGGGCCTCCAGAAGCAAAAATCATCCCGCGGGCCGATTTTTGCTTCGTGGGCTTCCACAACGTCCCAGGCGGCCCCAGAGGCCTTCAAGTTCGCCCCAAGACAGGCCAAGAGGCCCCCAAGAGAGCCCCAAGACGACCCAAGAGGGCCCCAAGACGGCCCAAGAAGCCCCCATGACGGCCTAGGAGAGCCCCAGGACAGTCCCAAGAAGGGGCCCAAAAGGGGAACCCGAATAGACATTTCGAGTCATCCACCCCAAGACGCCTCCGGGTTGCCGGGTTGCCCTCAGAAGCCACCAGGAAGCCCCAAGATGGCAGTAAAAAGCCCCCAAGAGGCCCAAGGAGGCCCAACAGAGGTTCAAAAACAGCCTCCAAGACGCCCCCGAGACGCCTCCTACGAGACCCCATCGGCCATCCAAGTGGCCTCAGACCCGCAACCCAGGCAGGATGGCGGGATGTGCCGAAGGCCATTCGATGCTCATTCGTCGGGTGTTTTGAAAGTTGCCCGCCGACTGTATACGTGGATTCTCACCCGTTTCCCCCTGCGTGCACGGCGAACACTGAGAATGTCAGGGGCCACGAAGGGCAGCGAGGGGGCCACGAAGGGCGACAACGGGGCCACGAAGGGCATGCATATGGGGCCGCTACGGGCGCGAACGAACGGGGGCCACGAAGGGCATACATATATGGGGCCGCGGAGGGCAGCGAGGAAGCCACGAGGGGCTGCAACGGGGCCACGAAGGGCAGCGAGCGGGCCACGAAGGGCTGCAACGGGGCCACGAAACAAAGCGAGGGGGCCACGAAGGGCTGCAACGGGGCCACGAAGGGTAGCGAGATCCCGATTCCTAGGTAATCTGTGAGGGAGGCCTAAACGTGGGCGCGACTCCTGGGTCCCTGGGTGTCGGGAAAATGGCGCTTGAGTAAATTACAAGAAATTCCAACGCAAGGGCGCTATTCTTCAGTAAATTGCAAGCAAATCTCCAGCGAGAGCGCGACTCCAGAGCGCCGGGAGAGAGATTCCTGAATGAGTTGAAAGGAAGTCCCACGCGAGAGCGCGATTCCTGAATCAAATGCGACGAAGTCTCGGGCGGGAGCGGGGGTCCTGGCTAAATTGTGAGGAAGTCTCGGGCGGCAGTCGTTGTTGTTGTTGTAACCCGGGGGCCAGGGGCCCAGTTTGAGCCTCAAGAGTTTCCCTGATAAACAGGGTGCGAGCGTCGAGGGGCACACTTTGATTGAGAAAAAACCGTACGCACCGGTGGGGAGGATCAACAATAATCAACAACAACAACAACAACAACAACAACAACAATAATCAACAACAACAACAACAACATCAACAACAACAACAACAACAACAACAACAACAACAACAACAACAACAACAACAATCACTTTACCCGAACGCTCAGTGTTCTCACCAGTGCCAGGGTTTTCATGCGACGCCAGCCAATACCCCCACTTTGTGGGGGGGCAGTGCAAGCTCTACCAAATATCCACACGACTCTTCGCCACCACCCACACCCAGCTTC
>CAUYUJ010020348.1:496466-506466 GCA_963575745.1 Prorocentrum cordatum
GCGACGCTTGTCCGCGAAGGGGTACGGTCTGGGGCTGTCTGAGGGGGTGGCGCCCCCTCGGCGCTCATCGCGGAACCCGGAGTGAACAAGCCGGGCCCGCTCCAGATCTGAAATGTCTCCTATATCCAACGCTCCGTCCGTACTCCGCGCTGTTCAATCATACAGTCGGGGTTGCTTGGAAAGGGCACGCGAGAGGACACAAGACCTGTCCGAGGGCCACATCGCCATAGGAACTCCAAGGGTACCCTTGAGTTGGCAGGGTCGATCTACTAATCAGGCTCGACTATAACCACCTCCATGTCGCCCAGCCCGACAGACTGTTCCATCCCCCGCCCGCAAGCCGAGATCACACCCCACGCAATCCGACCCACCCGCGCCCCGCGCCGGACAACCACATCCCACCCAAACGGTGCGGTCAACCCTCTACGCACACCATCCCGAGTACAGTCGGGACCGATTGCAAATGAATCCCGATATTACCTAAGTCCCTGTCGAAGGTCAGCCCGTGCTCCCTCGAAGAGGACATGGAACGCGATACGCAAGACACCAAGATACAGGTAAGACCACTCTTCGCGTGATACTGCAGCTTTCGGTTTGCGATAGGCGACGGTTCGAGTATTCCCCCTTTCTAAAGAAAATGATTCACTGCATGGGGCTGCTGGGTGTGAGAGCGAGTCAGCGTGGACGACGGGCCAGACAACAACGACGGCGACAGCGACAAATTCAGTGACGTCCTCCTTCCCTGGTCATCTTCCAAGATAAAAGAGGGAAGCACAAGTGCAAAGCGAGAGGGCATTGGACCACAAAAGGAGAGAAGACTGCAAAAATCTAAACATGAATGAGGTGAGTGTGAGTGACTCTGGATGTGAGCGAACTCGGGCATGGTTGAGTCTGAGTGTCAGTAATCTAGGTATGAGACAGACTGAGTACGAGTGGGTCTGAGGATGCGTACATCATGAGTGAGTCTGAATGGAAATGAGCCTGAGTGTGGATCTGAGCGTGAGTCTGACTACGAGTGAATATGAGGGTGGGTGGGTCTGAGTGTGAGTGATTCTGAGTGTCAATAAGTCTGAATGTAAGTGGGCCTGAGTATGAGTATGATGATTATGAGTCTGGACACGAATGGGTCTGAGGACGAGTGAGTCTCAGGGTGGGTGGGTCTAAGTGTGAGTGAGTCTGAATGTGCGAAAGTCTGAATGTGAGTGAGTCTGAGTTTTAGTCTGATAAGTACCAGTGTGAATCCGCCGACCCTGTCGGCGTGTGCGAGGGGCTTCCTCGTCCGTTCCTCGCCGCCCCCCCTTCTTCCTTCCCCCTTTTTTCTTTTTAGGCCGTACCCTCCTGCCGTCATGCCGTTGCCGATTCGAAGGGAAGCCCCTTCCCTTTGATCCCTTCCCCGGGGGGGGTGGTCCCAGGGGGGGTGGGGTGAGGGGTGTGGGGGGGGGGGGGGCAGATTCGTTTTTCCTCGGGCGGCCTCGAAACCTCGAAAACACTCCAAATGAGGTCCGAATGCCCAAGATGGCCCCCGAGACGGCCCAAGAGTGCCCCGAGTCGCCCAAAGATCGGCCGAAGACGCCCAAGATAGCCCCAAGACCGTCCAAGAAGCCTCCAAGACGTCCCAGGCCCCCTCCAAGAGCACCCCCAAGAAGGGCCCAAGAGGCCACACTCATTACTTTTCCATCGGAAACTTACATTCTAGCATATACGACGTTTCGGCCTTCACGGCGTCACAGACAGCTTCGTCTTCAGGGTCGGCGGCACCGGCCGTAAGGCCTTCGCAATATGAACGAGTCTGAGCACGAGCGAGTTTGAGCATAAGTGAACCTGAAACATCCTCACAATCTAGGCCCTTACGGTGCGAAAGCCAGCGCCTCGTCCGAGACATCCTCAGGACGGGCTCCGAACGCATACGAACCTGGCCACCAAAACAAGCACATCGCTCGAGACATCCTCGCAAACTGGGCCTACAGCGATGAAACGCCCCAGGCGCCGCGCCCAGACGCTGCGACGGGGCGGGCTCGAGGGCCAGGGCATAATGCCGCCCCCAAGGGGGAGTTCGACAGTACGCAAAATGGAGCAGCAGCTCTCTGCCCCCACGCAACGACTTGTCGCGCGGGAGGGGACGTCGCTAGAAATCGCGCGCAGGCAGCACGGGCCCAGAGGGGAGAGGAAGACGACGGGGGGGACCTGGGGAAGCAGAGGAAAAGCTAGGAGTGAAGGATGGGAGGCGGAAAAAACACACGCCAAACGACACCGCACCACACTACACTAAACGGCACTAAGTGGGAGCTGGGATTCGCCAGGGCGCAGAAAAAAGGTTCCCATGAGTTGCCACCTAACGCGACCGCGAGGCTCAGGCCAAGCGGCGCGACCACGAAGGCAGCCTGCGTCGGCGCAGCCGTCCAAGAGCCGGCGAGCCTGGGGAAGCCGAAGAAGAGGGATGACCGGCGCGACACTCCTTCCAAGCCAGAAAAGCTGCGGGAGACTACCATGGGGCGGTGGTGATAATAAGTCACATTGTCAATCATCCTCACCACCATCAGCATCACCATCATCATCATCATCCTCCTCCTCCTCCTCCTCCTTCTCCTCCTCCTCCTCCTCCTCCTCATCCTCATCCTCATCCTCATCCTCATCATCATCATCATCATCATCATCATCATCATCATCATCATCACGATCACAGTCATCATCCTCATGCCACAACACTGCTTAACATATAGCATAACATAACATGTCATCAAACAATATATCATAGCACCTCAAAACACAACTTGTACAAAAAAGTACCATACCTCAGCATCGGATAGCATACCATAGCATAACATAACGTACCATAACCTAAGTAGTGACCCTGAGCGCGACTCTGGGTGAGGAAGAGGAGGCGAAAGAGGAACACAATACAGGACAATCCAGATAACGGTCTCGCTCCGTCAGTATCATTTTAGACTGACCTCATTCTCTATAAGCATGACAACCATGGAGCATCGATCCTGTTATATGTTATACTATACTCGGAAATCTATCATGGATGTATGAACATGTCTATATGTGTGTGCGTGCAGATGTGAATCGGCATCATGTTACATACATCGGTCTAGCTCGTCTCGGTGCAACTGTCTACCAGCATCACGATGCATCAATCGGCATGACGAGATACCGAATGATAATCACATGCATCGATCCGGCTATATACCAGCATCCCTCTACGCGCACAAATATCACTATCAAATGTGTTGTCGATTAACCCTCCATCTGCCGATCTAAGTGTGGCTCGGTCCCCCTATGTAGAGACACCGCGATCCATCTCTGCACCTTCACTTATGATTCCACGAAACATGGAAGAGAGAGGGACGAGGGGCCAGAGGAGGTCTCTGGAGGCGTCCCGAGTGTTTTCGGAGGTATTCGGGATCTCCCAGATGGATGTGACAGAAATCCATAGCTTCCAAAAAGGGGGAGAAGGGAAGAAGAGGGGGAGGGGCATGAGGAGGTCCAGGGATTCAGTGCTTGCACGAGACGGTCCGAAGCTCCAGCTGCAGGAGAAGGAGGGGAGGAGGAAGAGGAGGAGGAGGAGGAGGAGGAGGAGGAGGACGAGGTGGAGGAGACGGAGGAAGACGAGGTGTAGGAGGAGGACGACGACACGAGGACGCCGACGACGACGACGACAACGGACGGCGACGACGAGGACAAGGACGCCGCCGAGGGCGCGGAGACACGCTTTTCGCCTTCACGTGTGCTGGAGCTCCTGTTTCGACCGCTGGCCCGCACCTCTTAGCCAGCGAACCAGGCGCGGGCAGGAGCAAAGACCACACACACGGACACGGGCTTCGGACGCCACGGCGCCCCGCTCGAGACATCTGCCGCCTCTGGCTCGGGCATCTCCGCCGGTGTCCCGCGGCTGGTGGACGAATCGCTCCTCCGCTCGCCGGCAAGGGGTCCAGGAAGGGGGCCCCAGCGCCAGCCGAGAAACCGCCCGCGGACGTCCGAAAACTCGTGCCAGCGTGCTGCTTTTCCCCGCCCTCCCACGGCAGGTCGCTGCCTCGTCGAAGCGCGCCCCTGTCTCTTGCACCGCGTGAACCGCTCGGCGCTGAAGGACTAGGAGATCCCCAGACGCTGCCGACACCGTCTTCACGCCGAGGGATTCTTCCAAAGGGTCCCTGGAGTAGGCGGCGACATCCGCACACTCCCCCCACCAAAAGTCGATGGTTGGTGGGGGGAAGGTTCGGATTTCGCCACGTGTTCGACGAATTCCGAATCCTACCCCCGCCGCCCGTCGAGTTGCCCGAGTCGCTGATCGACGCGGGTCGGGTTCGGATTTCGCCGCCGATCGAGGGCGTTGGGCCTTGGACGTCCGCGCTGGCGACGCCGCCGCGTCGAGGCGGCGCGAGCCTACCACAGCTACAGGGGAGAGCAGAGGCGAAGCGCCGCAGCAGGGATGAGAACGCAGCACACCGCTCGTCCCTGGCGGGAGCAGCAAAACTGATCCGAGAGACCCTCGCCGTGGCGACCATCCGCTCCAGACATCTCCCTCCACATCCGTCACCGCCTCCTCCTCCTCCTCCACCTGCTCCTCCTCCTCTACCTCCTCCTCCTGCACCTCCTCCTCCTGATCTTCACCTCCTCGTCCTCCTCCTCCTTCTCCTCCACCTCTTCCACAGATTCCTCCTCCTCCTCCACCTCCTCCTGCTGCTCCTCCCCCTCCTCCTCCTTCGCCTCCTCGCTTCCACCTCTCCCTCCATCACCCCCTGTATTGCCCTCTGCTTTCCTCTCCACCACTCCTCATCCTCCTGCCGTCTCCGCCTCTCTTCCCCCTTTTCCGCCTCCTACAGGGAGGGAAGAGGAAGAGGTGAGGGTGGAGGGAGGGACGAGGAGAGGAGGGAGCAGGGAGGGGGAGAAAGAAGGAGTAGCACAGATGAGGGAGAGAGGGCGCATGGGGGAGTGAGGGAGGGAGGAGGGGGCAAGGGAGGAGTGAGTGGAAGAGGTGAGAAAGGAAGGGAAAGCGGAGGAAGGAGTGAGGCAGTGCGGAGGACGAAAGCGAGGACGGCGGAGGCAGGAAGAGTGTGCGGGATGAAGGGAGGAGGCAGGAAGGAGGAGGAAGGGAGGGAGGGAACAGGAGATGAGAGAGGGAGGCAAGGCAACGAAGGAGGGGGGAGGGAAGAAGCGGAGAAATGGGGGGGAGATCGGACTGGCTGGCGCGACGAGGGTCCCAATTACTTCAATCGAGGTGCCAGAAGCAGACTCGCAGCCGGGTCAGCACGTCCGGGTGCTGATAGAAGCGCCCCTGGCCTTGGCCAAGCCCAGCTCACGACGCGGGACCGACCACATCCACGGGAGCAGCTGCTTCGTCGCGGGCCGTGTTTGTTTGTGCGACGGCCCTGGGCACGAAAACGGCCTCCGACAGGCCCAAATCTGAACACAACCACAAAAAAATCGTGGTTCCCCCTGAGATCCGGCGGCGCGAAAAAATGTTGTAAAAATCACCACGGGAATCCTCGACCCCATCTTTCTGCTGCATTTGTCGCAACGACTCGATCTGTGAGGGCCCCAGGGCCCGACATTTGTCAAAAACGCCCAGCTCGGACAAACTGAGACACCAGGGTCTCGGGGTCCAGGTGAGACCTGGAGGTCTGGGAAGGCGTCCGCCATCTCCTGGCCGCTTAAGGGCCCCCGGGCGCCAGTTCCGAGCCGTCCTGCGCCAGGGCCGCGCGGGACAGCCCCTCTGGGACATCTGTTGGCCCCAGACTCCCGCCGCTGTCATTACGCGGTATGGCGCGGCTCCGAACTACGAGAACAGCGCCCATGCAGCGTACCATGTGTGGACTCCCTTCAAGCCCCGCCCCAACGCTGTACGGTGCATAGCTCTTACTGAGGGCCGATAGACTATGCACCGTACCATCCCTGGGTCGAGGATACACGACGCCTCGGGAGCGGCCAACGCGGTACGGTGCACACGCACACAAGTCGTCTGCGGACGAAACCACTGGCCGCCATCGACAGTGTCCCAGCCTTCTCCTGAACCTCCGATCTAGCGGAACTCAAAAACGGCATGAACACACACACACACACTGTCGGCGGGCCGCGCGGATTTCTTGGATCGACGCTGGACGCCCCTCCCTGGCGCGCGGAACGCGCCAGCGGCGGAGCCGGAGGCGCCGCCAGGGGGGGCCTCAGCGCCGATCCGAGAAATCCGCGCGGAGCCCTGAGAGCGTATGTTTGTGCATGTGTTTCTTCCTAGACGACCGCCTCCCACGTCCCGACAGCTCTCGACCCCGTGTCTTGGAAGGCGCTCTCGCCGCGGGCTGCTGTGTGGGGGCCCCAGGGCCCGAATGTGGCCCACGGGCGCCGAAATGACCAAGGAAGTGAACAATGAACTGCCAACGTGCTTTTGTCACGACGCCGGGCCTGGAAGGGTCGAACTCGGGGCAGCGACGCCCAAGAACAGCAAATGTTGTCCGAAATTGACAGCGACTGCATTTTGTCACGAGATTGATAGGGTTCGCGCAGGCATCAACCTTCGAGATCTTGGGCCAGGATTCATTTCGTCAGCACCCCGCATATCTCAAACGGCTGACGCGTGACGGCGCGAAAGCAGTGCAGGAGCCTGGACAGCTCAGGGGGTGAGCCTGCACGGACCAGGCACGAGCCTGGGAATGAGTACTGGAGGTTGCAAGAACGGCGGCGAGACTGGGCGGCGCACTGCGTTGAACAATAGGAGCAACTAGGCCACTAACTAGAGTGGAGGGGGGAGGAGGCGAGGAAACAGGAGGGAGGAGGGAAGACGGGGACGAAAGAGGAAGGTGAGAGCAGAGAGCAAAGGGGAATGAAGCAAGGGAGGAGGAGAGGAGGAAGGAGGCTAGGAGGGAGGGATGGAAGCTGGGAGAGAGGAGGACAGGGGGAAGGAGGCTGGGAGGGAGAGGGGGGGAGGACGGAGGAGACACACGGAGGAAACTAGAAGGGGGCGAAGGACAAGAAGAAGGGGTGGAAGAGGAGAGGAATAGAGGGAGAAGGGGCCCCAGCAGCGCGCTGCCGTCAGAGGCGGGGCACGTCAGCTTCGCCGCGAGGTCAGGCCCCAAGGCCGCGGTCAGAGGCCTCCCCGATGGGGTCCGAGTAGATGGGGTCGGAGGATCGAGCCGCATCCCCGATGCATCGCCGATGCATTGGCGATGCGTCAGCGACGTCGGCGATGCGTCGGCGACGCTGGGGTGGAGAAAATCGGGCTCCACATCGCGCTGGATCGACGATGCATCAGCGAGGCGGCGCGATACTCCGACCCCGACCCCATCTTGGGGGCCTAGGGCGGTGCTGGGAGGCGTGCTGGAGCCGTTCTGCCCGCAGCCAAGCCCGCTCGCCGAGCAGCGGTGGCCAGAGGCGGTAGCCGAGAGCGCGGGCGGGATTCTGCACGCTCGTGTGGGCTAGCGGCGGGGGCGACCTTGCGGCAGCCGCGGGGACCTGGCCAGGCGCACGCCGCAGAGCACTGCCCGGGGACCTCGGAGGGGACGGCCCAGGAGCAGGGGGGCGCTCGCTATAGAAATCTTCGTAGAACATCAACGTTCGGAACTCGGCGCGGACTTCTCAGATCGGCGCTGAGGCCCCCCTGGCGGCCACGCCAGTGACGCTCAAGGCGCGCTCCGCGCGCCAGGGAGGGGGTCCAGCGCCGATCTAAGAAATCCGCGCGGACCTTCGAAAGCTCACGTTTATGCAATGCTTTGTTCCTCGATCGTCGTTGTCGAGAGCGCCGCAGTCGCCGAAAACGCCAGGGTCATCGTCGTCGGTGTGGCAATGGGAACCCAGGTCCGAGTGGTTCGTCGTCGCCGTGCAGGGCAGGCCCCGCCAGGGTGAGCTCGAGTCGGTCGAGCGACCGTCGGCCAGCTGGGTCGTGGCCTGCTGTGCCGCCGTCGGCCCTGGGACAGCCCAGGCGTAACCCGCCCGCCAGCGGGCAAGGTCGACGTCGGTCGTCAATCGTCGTCGTCGTCGATTCGATCGTCGATCGTCGAGCCTCGATCGTCGGTCGTCGATCGTCGTCGTGGATCGGGGGGAGCAGAGGTCACAAAGTGGAGCAAGGTCTCGAATTGGAGCACGGCCGCCAGCTTTGTTTGTCCTCCTACTCGGCAACTCCATGGCCCACGCGGGTCGAACTCCGGGCTGGCCCCTCTCGCAGTCATCGCCGGCGGCGCCTCGCCCGCTACACCAGTGGCGTCCACGTGTGAGCCATTGGCGAGCACGGAGCAGGAAACACGGAGCACGGCCAGAGCACGGCCGGAGCACGAGGAACGGACGCGAAGTGGAGCACGGAGCACGGCTTGCACTTCTGCTCCACAGCTGCATGGCTCGCGCGGCGAACTTCGGGACACTCCCACCGCAGTCGGCCTGAGCGCCTGGCACGCTGCGCCGAAGGCGTCCCCATGTCTGGCGAGGCCCGCGCGGCGAGCCCCAGGCCGCCCTCCTGCAAGAGGCCGGCCGCGCTCCGCAAGCCGAGGCGGATGTTCTGGCCCGAGCCTTGGCGAGCTCGGCCAGCGGGCTCTGGGCCGCCTGGCAGCTGCGCAGGGGACGTCCAAGCCCGAGTCCGCGCGAACTCGGCCATCAAGCTTCTGGCCCGCGCGGCCAACTCTGGAGTTGGGTCAGGGCCCCCGCATAGAACTCCCCGACGGGCTCGTGGAATCGAACCAGGACGCACTGACCTGGCGAGACAGGGGTGCGGGATGAGAAAGAGGAAGAAGGAGGTGAGGGAGGGAATGGAGGGAGGAGGGAGGAGGGAGAAGGACAAGAGAGGAGGAGGAGAAGAAGCAGAGAGGGAAGGGGACGAGGAGGACGAGGAGAAAGCAGGAGCAGCAGCAAAGGCGGGCCATCGAGCAGGGAGAGCGCGCGCAGTGCCCCCCTTGTCTCGCGCCCCTCCTGGAGCCCCGCTCGTGTGACCGCGCAGAGCCAGCCGCCGAGCAATGCGCAACAACGGCGTCCGCGACCCAGGGCGGGGGGCGCGGCCCCGAAGCCCAGAGAGCCGACGGAACAAGTGGGGACGTCGAGCCCGAGAGGCCAGACCAGGAAGAAGGAGAGACGGAATGGAGTCGAACGAACGAGAATGGGAGCAAAAGTCTCCCAGATAGGGTCCGAGTAATTCGACGGGGTCGGAGGATTGCACCGCAACGCCGGTGCATCGGCGAAGTCGGCGGAGCTTCGGCGACGGCAGGGACAGGGCTGGACCTAAACAGCACAACGACACATGGTCCAGGAAACCCGTTAGGCCGAGTCTTGGGATGGGATAGTCATGCCGCCAACGGTCGCTGAAGCGACCCCCTCCTGCTCCTCCTGCTCCTCCTGCTCCTCCTGTTCCTCCTGCTCCTCCTGCTCCTCCTGCTCCTCCTCCTCCTGTTCCTGCTCCTGCTCCTCCTCCTCCTCCTCCTCCTCCTCCTCCTCCTCCTCCTCCCCTTCCACGTATTACTTGTTTCCTCCTCTTTTTCCTCTTCCTCCTCCTCCGCCTCCTCCTCTTCCGCTGGGCCTGCATTCGAGGGGGTGTCCGTTTCATCACGGCCGCCCCCGCCTCGATAACATGGACAGGATCCCAGCCCAGGGTAGGTCCAGGAAGCGATTCTCATCAGCGCCCTGTACCCCGAGAAAGGGAGGGGGAGTGCAACGACGCGACGACGACGACGACGACGACGCCGACGACGACAACGACGACGACGACGACGACGACGACGACGACGACGACGACGACGACGGCGGCGGCGGCGGCGGCGGCGGCGACGACGGGGAGCAGGACGAGACGAAAGCGAGAAGGGAGAAACAGTAAGGCAGGAACGATGAGCACGAAGCGGGAGAATGTATGCGAGGGGAGGAAGAGACACAAGGAGATTGCAGGAAGGAGAACAGGAAAACAATGGGGACCTAGGCGATTCGGAAACAATAAATTCCAGGGGCAAGCATGAACATGCATATGCAAGCATGGCCGGAAACTGTAAACTCACAGATGAACACAGCAAAACTCCCAAATGAATTCCTGTTCACA
>CAUYUJ010020348.1:511466-569835 GCA_963575745.1 Prorocentrum cordatum
AGGGGCGAATTCAGCCGTGGCGACGAGGCACAGGTAGTGGTATCGGAATGTTTTCCCCCTCTGACTCCTACCCCTCCCCTCCTGGAGGAAGAAAAACATGTATCAACATAACCTTGCGGAGGTCCGCGCGGTTTTCTTGGATGCGCGGAGCGCGACAGGGGTGAAGATGGAGGCGTCGCCAGGGGTGGCCAGGCTCCGATCCAAGGAATCCGCGAACCTCCGAAAATGTATGCTCATGCCGCTTATCTTCGTCTTCGATCCCTCCTCGTCCCTCCTCCCTGCCGGGGGATGGGGTAGAAAGCGCGGTGCCAGCACACAGGGGGCAACCGGGCCCGGGCAGGGACAGCCGGCGGCGGCCCCCCAGTGCCAAAACACACTGGCCGGCACAGCGCAGAAATATGACGAGGAAGAGGAGCAAGAGGACAATGAGCAGTGAACAATCGGACCAGGACCCAACTTCCATCCTCAACAGCACACCCGGTGGCTTATAATCCCACCAGACCTTTCGGCGAAGGTGGTCTAAACGACGTCTTTCTTTCCTATTCCAAAACTCTCTTCCCCTCGGGGAGGGGTTCCCCTCCCTCCCCTCCCTGAGGCTTTTGGAGGGGACCCGAGGAGAAGAGCGTCAAAGACGGCTCAAGGGAGCGCCACGAGGGCCTCCGAGATGTCTGAGATATCTCCGAAATGACTTTCGACATACCCCCAGGAGGCCCGACGAGGACCACATAAGGGTTCCAAGTGCTATCGGAGCCGCCAGTACCCACCAAAAAGCCAAACTCTTTGAAAAAAACGAAGTGAATATCAATGATCTTTGCATTCTCGCATGCTCGCTTCCGATGCGGTTTCAAGATTGCCCCAAATGGCCCAAGAAAGCCCAGAAAGGGGCCCGACATGCTTCCAAAACGGCCCCGAGAGCGCTCAAGAGCGCCCCCAGAGGGCCCCCAGAGGGCCCCGAAAGGGGGGAGGGAAATCGAGGACCCCTCCTCTGATCGACGCCCCGCAAGATGGCCGCAAGAGAACCTACAGGGCCCCCAAAGCCGCAAGAGAGCCCAAAGAGGGTCCCCAGAGGGCCCCAAGACAGCCCCAAGAGCGCCCCAAGAGCGTCCCAAGAGGGCCCCAAAGGGCCCAAGAGGGCCCCGAGGGGCATTGTGCCTCCTCCTCCTCCTCCTCCTCCCCTCGCCCCCCCGCGGGCCCCAGGGATGGCCCGAAGAGGCCCTACAAAGCCAACCCCTTGCCCCCAGAGATCTCTCTGTTCATTATGGTTGCCCTCTCTGTTTCACAATATGTCTATATTCGTCCCATTTCCCGTCAGCTGTCATGGCAGGGTTTCTGAACGGGCTGGCGAGGATACCCGAAGCGTGAAGAATCGGGGCTTGAACTTGTTTGGGTAAGTCAAGCTAGTATAGCTAGTATAGCTATCACTCTAAGTGTTGTGCAGGCGCACAAACGCACATGCCAGGAGCAGGAGGAGGAGCAGGAGGAGGAGCAGGAGGAGGAACAGGAGAAGGGTCGACAGCCGCAGCACGTGAGCGCTGGGCCCTCCTCCTCTCTCCATCTCCATCTTACTCCGCCGACCCTGTCGGCGTGTGTGACGGGCTTGTCTGTTCTAGTCGTCGTCTCGTCAGTCGTCTCAGTGGTCCCATTTCCCTGCACCCTCCTCGTCAAGCCTGTCATCGTAATCGAATCGAAGGAAAACCCCTTCCCTTTGATCCCTCCCCCGTCGGAGGGGGGGGGTCCTGGGGGGTAGGGAGGGGGGGATGCCCGGTGTCAATGGCACAGATATGTTCGAATGTAGTCAGCTAGGCACGATGCAATGACTGCGTGACGCACGTGCTCCGCATGTTTAATGCGTGTATGTGTGAGTGTTGCCGCTGCTGTTTCGTGACTCAAACAGTTGTATGGGGCCCCTGAGCTGATAAGAACTACAGGCGAATGTGTTCGACCCCTGCTCAATACGGCTCATGGTCGTTCTTGTTCTCAATTTCATGTGTAAGCACTTTGGTGTTTCCATTGAAGTGCGACCGATATTGGTAGCGGTAGCAGAGCCAATCGACTCCAGACCCGCGGCCCTGAGCTCGAAGAGATTCGCCCGGCCTCGCATCCAACCGAGCCTCTGTAAAAGTGACGCGCCAGGCTGGTGCTCCTCCAAAATCTTGGCCGAGGAGGCCGAGAAGGAACAGCGGCGGACAAGGCGCGGATCCCGGGCGATGACGACGACAACGAGCTGAGAAGCGACGGCCGACGCGGAGGCGGCGGCGGAGAACGACAGCCGCAGATTGACGCTGGGCTGGCGAGGTGTTGTCCAGGCGCGAGGGACCTGAGCCACGACACGTACAGGAACTTCCGTCGGCGAGCGACTGCGATGCGCTCTTCGGGGACTTCGCGAGGCAGCCGAAGGAAACACTCAACGCGTACGCGCCTGGGCACGGAAAAAAATTGGCGAAGCTGCCAGAGGCAGCACTTGAGCTGCCAGATCTGCTGGCGGGCCGCGACATGACGACGAAAGCGGCAGTACAAAGATGGCAGACAAAAACCAAGTCGCGCTGCAACAACTCGCTGACGGTGCCAGTCGTGACGGGGAGTATCAAGACGATGTTAGGAAGTGACAACACCGCGTACAAGAAGGACGTTGGCAGAGTGGTGCACACCTGCAAGGCGAAGTAGAAGGATAGTGGGAGGTCGAGGACACCTGGGAAAACGCGGGCAATACCTTGCACGCAGATGGCACTGGTCCGCATGATTGCAAGCAACAAGGAGAAGATGAATGATATGACGATGAAGGCCAAAAATATGAAGTGCCCGAGAAGCCGCATCGGCCTCCGAGGTGACGGAGGAAGCGCACGCAACGCATGCCGCAGAAAGATCCAAGATAAACGAGCTGGCGAAGGCAAATGGGTTTTACCCAATGGCAGCGCTGATCGACTTTCGACGCAATGGGCTACCGCCACCGCGAGCGGGCACGGCAACACCACAAAAAGAGGAAAATGTCAAAGCAGCGGCGAAGCCCGCGGAATCTCCAGCAAAGGTAAGGCCAAAGGCAAGCAATGAAGTGGAAGGCCATTTGGTTTCCCAGGGCCTGCGAATCCAGAAGGTAGCCCGAAGACCTCAGGAACTTGATCGGCTCAGCAGCACGGGCCACGATTCCAGCGACGGAGAGATGGATACTTGAAGGACGAGGGCGCAACGTATGAGATCCATGGCGACATGAACATGACGGAGGGCGCACCGAGCATGGAGACTGCGCATAATCGACCAGTCGAGGATATCAACCTGGCGACGGGAAACAATTGGCAACGGCGGAGCGGCGAAGCCTGCGATGGGTCTAGAAGGTGGCCGTCTGAGCGGCAGAAGCTAACCGACATGGGCATGGGGAACGGGATCATGACGGAGAGGTGCCACAAAGGTGGCAGCATAACCGATGGCAATGAGGTCTTATGGGCTTGGGCCGACGCACGATTGCAACAGTCGCAATCAAGAAGTCGATCTCATCTGAACGCAATTTCAACTGCAAAGCACAAGTGACATACAAGCGCCAAACCTATGGGAGCATGAACGTCGAAGCTACGTGCGTTTCCATACTCGTCAAACTTCCCAGTAGGTTTAGCAATCGTCGTCGAGTCGAGTCGAGTCAGAGAGAGAGGGAAAGAAAGACAAAGAGAGAGAGAGAGAGAGAGAGAGAGAGAGAGAGAGAGAGAGAGAGCAAGAAAGAAGCCGGGCGGACACCACACGGCCTGGGTCAGCTCGCCGAACCAGACTCCGATGTCCAGCAGGCGGTGAGAGGCGGCAAGGGAACGGCCAGTTCGCTCTGGAGCCTTGCGCCTGGCCTCGATCCCCCGAGGCTCGCCCGCCAACGCTAGACGACAGGACGCGAGGAGCTGGGGGTGGGCAGAATTGGATTTTCTTGCGTCGTCCTTGGCCACGGAGTGTACGATCATCCGAGTGCGAGGCACCCACCGAACGACCTTGTTCGTCTATTCCCTATGGCTCTGACAGAACAGCTAGCTCCGACGCCGCGCGCCTATCCTCGGTGCTGGCGTTGCCCTCTTTGCGCATCGTGTCACACACTGATCTAGCGTAAACTAACGAAGCTGGGTCCCCCGACCGCTGCCTAGAAACACTCCGATCTAAAGATAGTGGCACGCGGACCAGAAGCCCTCATACAATCAGGAACATCAACATCATGGAACACAACATCACGGTATAACACCTGCACATGCTCTACCTCTGCGACTGCCGCTGACAGCGATGGCGTCTCCCCCGCCAAGGTAGAAGGCACCTTCCGCTTCAACTTACATGACCCCCACCCTAGGATAGACACCCGAGACGCCCTATTCCGAGACAAATCCGAGTCGGCAGCGAGGATCACCCACGCCCCCTGGGCGGGGTCTCCTGGCAGCCCCTGGTCGCCCGGACGGGCTCGGGACCCCACTCCGCAAGTATTTGAAAAAGTGACGAGAGCGAAGCGTCCGGGATCTACAGCCCCGACTACGATTCCCCGACTGGCAGTCGCCAGCAAATCCCAAACCGACCTATTCGCACAAATCACGCCCCAGGCGGTGGGCGCGACCAGCCGGCCGGCCAAAATGCCAGCAACTCCAGAAACGTCGGCCCGACACCCCCTGCCAACCCAATTCAGCCCATAAAGGAAAAAAAGCTGAGGTCTCGAAACTATGATCACTACTAGTCTTCTTATTTTCTTATTCTTAGTCTTATTCTTCTTTTCTCTCTCTCCCTCTCTCTCTCTCTCTAGAGAGAGGAGATGCTCTTCATTGCTCAGTCTTCCTACTTCTACCTGAAGGGGCTTGACCTCCTCCAGCCTGTATCTATCCGGATCCACCGCGGCTCGTTTCTCGCGCGCCATTGCCCGTCTACCTGCGTAGCCCACTGAGCCTCGGCGGAAGTCGCGATACTTTCCAAAGGCGAAACGCTTCTCCAACGTCTCCCGAACCCACTTGCGCCCCACCCCCCATCTTGACCCCCCATCCGAGGCTCCAGCAGGGTGCAAACAAAGCCATTCTCGGCGAGATACTTGACTACTGTTCTTCGCCATGCTGGGGGGCATTGAGACTTCCTGGCTTCAGAAGGAGACCGTCGCAAGGCTCTACGAACATATCGCACCCAGCCCGTCGCATGCGGTCGCTCTGGCGGAATGCGCCCACGACATCTGCGACGCCCATCTTCAGCCTTAGAGCCACGGAGAGTTTGGGGGGAGCATGAAGGAGGAGGTCTGAGAAGTAGGAGAGTAAACTTCCAGGCTGCCTGCGTCTGGATCTTGAGACCCGCGCACGCGCCAGCGGCTCTTGGCCGCGGGAGCCTGAATCGCTCCCTCTGACGGTTTTTCATCTGCGTACCACCCTGGCATCGATGGCGCGCCCTGGGGCCGCCCCCTCCGCAGCCTCCGCCTGCTTGGGCAAGATCACCCAAACAGCTTTATAATTCAAAACCGAGTCCCACCCCTTCAGTAGTGCGCCCACAAAGGACGCACGCGCCCAGCTATGCACATGAACGCGGCCCCTCGATCCGCGAGACCGGCCGCATTATACGAACATTTGCGCAATGCGTACTCTCGAAACCAGCGTGGATTCATGTACATGCACGTCCTTCTTTCGCTCCTGATCGGGAGCAGACGCGTCGAACTTCTTTCTATCCTCGGGACCCAACATGTGTTTGACCACTTCCGATCCGCGCCCGATCGCACTTGGCGAGGATGGGCCTTCTGGCCCGACTCCAGCAGCGAAGCGCCAGGTTGGGCCCTCGCGAAGCGGCCGCACTTGAACACCTTCTTCGGGCATCGCTGACACCAAAGAATCGAACGTCTGCTCGGACATCCCCTGACACGGAAAGCACCCCCTGTCGGCTGACTGCCAAATGGGTCGAGATTACCCGGCCCGATTCTCGATCTCGTTGACTCGATCCCGGACGGTGGCGGACTGCAGCTCAATCGACTCAGTCGGGGGCTCCTCTGGGGAATCGAGCAAGGGAGGACCAGACGGAGGAGACATGGTAGGGGCCTGAATCACCGATCGCTCCTCGACACCAGCGGGCGGGCAAAGGCCTGGCGGGGGCCCCACCCTAGGCCTCTTGATTTCCGGCTCTCCGCCGGGAGCTCTCGCAGGCGCGGGCGCGCCAATGTCGCTGCTCGGCCCTGGAGGAACAAGCTCTCGCTGACGGCGGATCGACACCGGCATGTCGCCGGGCTGCTGAAGCGCGCGACGACCCAGACGGGCCGCGGGAACCGGCGACGGGGCCGGAGACTCCGGCGGCACGACACTCGAAGCCGCATCGCCCGAGACGAGACAACACATATTGGGCGACACCTCCGCTCCCTCAGATATTGACGGAAGACGGGTCGCGACAGGGCTCAGAAGAAGGGGGGCGAGAGACGAAGACCTGTGCTGGAAGTCCGAAAGCCCCGAGTCCTCTTCGCCACTCCAGGGCCCGCCAGGACCCGCCGCCTCGGATGAATCTGGATTGGGAAAAGGGTTGAGTCCTGCTGTGCTAGCTGGAAAAGGTCGGTCCCATGCGTCTTCCGACGGCTCGCCCTCTCGCTGCACATTTACTGCTGAGGCGCGACGCGCCCCGACCTGTCGAACCAGGTCCTGCCGCTGGGGGTCGCCCGCCAACCGCGCCCCCAGCTCCTGGCCAGGACTGGCAAGACGGATCTGGGACGAAGAACACTTCCAGAGCCCAGCGCGCATCGCCACCCACACGGCGCCCTGCCCACGCAGAACAACCATGCCAGGGCCGCGCCGGGCTCCGCGCCGGACCGAGAAAATCCGAACGAGACGACACACGAGAAAAATGGCGCCACACGAACACCCACTGGCCCTGAACGTACTGACGACGAAGAGGAGCATTCGCCTTGGTCGCTCGTTGGATATGCTCTTGAGCCACTGTCTTCAGGGCAAGCTCTCGCGTCTTGTCTCGACGAGCCTGGGCCCTAGCGAACTCGGCCCCCGCGGGGTCCTGCTCGGAATGAGGCCTCAGAATGTCCTGCCAGGCTGGGAGGCCGAGATGACCATCGCTCCACAGCTTGTGAGGGGCCCGAGAATTTTTCCCAAACGCGAGCTGGAGGGGTGAAAAACCCCCGCGGTGCCAAACAATGTTCTTATGGCTAACGAGCCCCGCCACTAGGGTCTCGAGCTGCTCCGCATCCTTAGGCAGATTCGATCCCGCGTCAACTTCGGCCTCGATCCGATATTGCATGATTCCCCGGTGCCTTTTCACGCGCCCGTTCCCCGAGGAGACTCAGCATTGGCCACGCGGTGAAGAATCCCAGCCGGCATCACGCCCCAGGCGAAACGCTCCTCGAACTCAGGGCCCCCGTCCGTGATCGACAAATAGGGGAATCCGAAGGGCCTGGCCCGCGAAGCACAGAAGGCTCGCCACACCGCAGCGGCCTTAGCGTCGCACGCGACTGCAGACAGTTTAAAGCGGAGCCGTGATCTACAACACTCAGGAAGATCACATCTTCTTCCTTGAAAGAAAGGTGAAACAGATCTGCGCCGACGATGCGATTGAATCTGAACGCGCGGGGGAGGGCGATCTGGGGATGAATATCCTCGCGGGCCCGCTCCGCGCACCCACAGCACTCGCACTTGCGAAAAATCAACCGCAGGATGTGGGGCTCGATTCCTCCTGCTCGCAACACTCAGAGAAACTTCCAATTTTCCGAATGGCCCATATGAGCGTGAAGGCGGTGGACCATTCGCTTCTCAGCCTCATCTGGCTCGACATCTGGTACGCCGGGCTCCGACAAGAGCGGCGGCCGAATTTCCTGCTCGTCTCCTGACAGGTCCGGGTCGCGTCCCTGGAGGTCCTCCACAGCCACCACGGGCTCCTCAGATTCGCCCGCTGGAAGGTAGAATCCGACCGCGCGACGAGGGAAGTCCTGGGCCCGAAAACTCCAGAGCCACGCCTGGACCGCTGGCCGGTGGAAGACCCTCGCCACCCCGCCAAGCCTCAGCGGCAACTCGAGCCACCGCCTGGACAAACTTGATGGGGTACACCCTGGCCTTAGATGGTCGCCCATCCTCGAAGATGACGCGAGAATGGCCGCCTACGCACACGCATCGCTCCACCACCCTGGCCAGTGACTCAAGGTTCGTCATCGAGCCCGCGGGCTTGTCACTGAGACCGAGGGGAGAGAACTGGAGTCCGAAAGCGCATATGTCCACTAACACGTCTGACCCAGTGCCGTCTTAGCACGCGTCGCACAGCAACCGTCTTCCACGAGAGACCGAACTGCGGATGTTCAAAGAGCAAGTCACGGCCTCGCTTGATCTGGTACATAGCGACCTCCACGCACAACTCAAGATCTCTGAAACCAGCTCGGAGCACCCCCCTAATCATCGGGGCCACGGCGGTCAGGGTTAATATAATTCAAAAGAGTGA
This sequence comes from Prorocentrum cordatum, assembly GCA_963575745.1. Classification (NCBI taxonomy): domain Eukaryota; class Dinophyceae; order Prorocentrales; family Prorocentraceae; genus Prorocentrum; species Prorocentrum cordatum. The sequence continues at coordinate 519,861 of CAUYUJ010020348.1, forward strand.
ATGTCCGACAATCTGGAAAAATCGCGATGGTCGCGCCACTGGAGCGCCATCCCTCACGCAGATCGAAGTTCGCGACGGCCCCCGCGGGGCCCCCGCGACGACCAACCTCGGCCGAGATCCTGGATGGGGAAAAGAGCTCAGCGATAACCGATCCAGCTCGAATCGCACTAATCGTCGTGGGTCTCTGAGACTCTCGTCCAACTGGAAGCGCCTGACAACCGAGACTTGAGAGCTGAGCTGTCTCGGCCCTCGTGAGGAACACCTCTATCGTCGTGAAAAACCGCTCACGTCCTAGCCAATCGGCCACCGAACCATCGGCTCCGAAACCGGCGGGAGGAGGGGGGGGAGCGCAGGCTGCACCCCAACAGAAGCAACGGCGGCCGCTCGGCCTGAGAAAGCTGGGCAGCACAATCCCGCGACTGCCTGGCATAGGCAATCGCAGTGGCTCACACCGGCTCGATGTCGTCTCGACCCTTTCGACTGGCTCCTCCCAGTCCGCGTCGGCCCGCACTGCCTGATCTCGGAAAAAGCACCTCCGCCGATCGGCCCCCGACTGCACCGTCCACAGGTCGCCGCCTGTCTGCCAGCCTTCGGCCTGATGCTGCTGAAGCGGCCCCTGCCCCGTGAACAGCCGCATGAGATGCTCCTGCTGCGCGATGATCTTGATCATGCGGTCGACCTGCTGGTTCAGCCCGGCGCGGAGATGATTGAGAGCGTTCGCATGCAGCCCCAGCGCCTGGCTGATGGAGTCTCGAAGCGCCTGGAGCCGGTCGTTGGCGTCGCACAGGTTCGTGGCTTGGCGACCCGACACTCCCTGCATCGCCCCCAGAATCAAGCGAATCTGCTCGTGGAGAGAAATCTCGGCGGACCCGTTCCCCGCGATCATCTGGAGCACCTGCTGCGAGTGGCGGGCAGCCTCCGCGGCGGGCTGAACTGCCCCCCGCGCCGCCGACGATCTCGAATTCCGGCTGCCTCCGGCCCAAAACTCTGTAGGTTGGTCCTGAGAGGTCCATCTCAGGCGCTTCTTCCAATCTGGACTCATGCAAAGTATTCCCAAACCATGCCGATTGCCGAACCTCTTCGTCTCCTTGCGCTCGCAACTGGGATCGCCGCCTGGCACCGGCTTCCGCGGCGGTCCGCACATGATCGGCGCTGGCAAACTTCCCGATGCTGACGACGAGGCCTCTGAGTCCAACGGGGGGCCATTGGCCTCGCGGGCGGCCCACCGAGCGCCAATCCAAACGGAGCTGGCGAGGTTTGAGAAATCTGCGGAGGCAGCATCGGAGGCGGCTTCATGACCACTCCCGTGATCGCGCTCGACGAAGAGCTGCCCCTCCATCCTCTGGGAGGAGGCCTCGCAGGAATGTCCTCTGGAATCGTCGTCAGTCCTGGCGTCTGCCCAGTCGGTCCCATTGGCTGAACTGTCTCCGTTGGGACCTCCTGGCCATGCTGCTGGCTCGACGCCGCTTCCTGCTGGCGAGCCGCTGCGACCCCTGCTTGACTGGCAGCTTCCCCCTCGACCCCGCGGCCTCGCTAAACTGCGAGGGCCGCTATCGCCGTCGCTGCCGCACACGCGCAAGTCAGCCTCATCAGCTAAAGCCGACAGGTCGTTCAAAGGTTGGATGTGGACAGTTACCAGCCCGAGCCGGCGAGATGCCTTCGAGCCGAAAGGGCCACGGAGAAAGGCCGCGAAACGTCGAGGGGAGCCCCTCTCAGGCTGCTGTCTCCAACTCCACCCCTGGGGTCGAGAGGCCCTGGTTCTCTCGCTGGCATCACCTCTAGCCGCGGCGTAGTCCTTAGCTGTCTGAGGATCTCGCCCCCAATTGGAATCCGCGGGGAGCGATCGGACGACTCAGAGTCTCTTCGAACCGCCAGGGAAACGCCGCCTAAGCTCGCCTCGGGCCAGGTCGGAAAACTCGTTCTAGATCTGCAGGAACCCCCAGACGCGCTCGTCTCCTAGGTCCTCGGAGATGCTGGCCAGGATCTCGCGGATCTCCTCCGAGCCGAGGCCCCGATAGGAACCGCATGCCCCACGGCTATCAGGGCGCCGAGAAGCCCCGGACCAGCACTCGGCCTTCACGTAGAAGACGCACTACTTACTGGGCCCAGGACGGTGACGACGAGGAAATAAGCACGGAGGATATACACTCGACCCAGCTTTACCTTTCCATCCTCGCCCATTACGGCGACGCCGGCAGGCGAGGCCATGAATGAATCCTTGCGCAAGAATACATAGCGCTGCATGGCCGACGCCGGCGGTTCGGGGCCGCCACTTGCGGGGCCCGCCACCGTCGCCAGCCGATGACCTGACAGAAGACGATCGAGCGCCGCGGTCGCGTCTAGCGCGCCACGCCGCGCGGTGTTCTCGGGCAGGTCGATCACGCACTTCAAACAATCAAGGAACCCGACGGGCAGGGTGCGAGGGGCGCCCCCCCGCCGCACCGTCACCCCCACTACGCCGCAGGCACCGCCCAGACACATGGGGAACAGGATCGTGCTCACTGGATGGGCATCCCCTCCGACACCGCGAGCCGCCTTGCGCCGAGTTGGGGGCCAAAGCACAGGCCAAGCCCCGCGGCGCTAGCGCCCTGGCCGTCATGTTCAACGCCCAGTAGCCGATCAGGTCGCGGCCTGCGCCTGGGTCGATCGACCAGCGGCGATGCCGGCCCGACCGCCAGCATCACTGCCGCCCCAGGCTGACTCATCTCGCTCTTCACCTCCTCGTAGGTCTGCATCTCCGATCTCCTGCTTCTCTCGAGCGCACCCGGTGAACACGCACCCTGAGACCCCACGCTCCGGCGGCGCGACGGCGGCAGCAGCCAGTCCCCCGCTGTACTTCCCCCGCTGCTTCTGCCAGCAGTTCTCCTCGGAATGGCCCTTCTTCTTGAAGTGCGCGCACTCGACCGCCTGCGCCAACCTCTCCCCGGGCGGTCTCTCGTCGCGAGATCTCCGCGGCCCGTCGCGAGCCGGCCGGGCCCTGCGACGCCGGATGGCCCCAGACAGCCGGGGGGCAAGACAGCAATGTGAGACTGCAAAATCTGTGAAAGAGATATATAATAAACATAATATTTTTTATATATAATATTTTTTTTTTTTTATAGAAAAAAAAAAAAAAAAAAAAAAAAAAAAAAAAAAAAAAAAACTGACCGAGATAGCTGCCTGGCTCTCGAAGCGACGGGAACGCGCGCGCGGGATGGGCAGCGTCGAACCCGCGGCGGCGACGCGCCGAATAAAACCACGGCCCCGCGCGCAAGTAAATCAACAAGGAATGCCGCGCGGGCCCTGCACGCGACGCCGCGACGCCGCGGCGACGGTCGCGGCGCAGTTTTGCGCGCGACGCACCCTAGTGCCACTTCCACATTTTCCTCCTCGACCCCTTCACCAGCCTTCCCCTTCTTCCTCGACTCGGCCCCCCCCTCGCCCCCCCCCCCCCCCCCCCCCCTCCTTCGCCCGACCTCCCCCCTTTGCCCGCGCGCGCGCGCCTCGCCGTGCCGCGGCGGCGCCTCCTCCTGCAGCGAACCCCATCGCCCGTCTCTCCCGCCCCTTCCCCTCCGCCGCCGTTGTCTTCCTCCGCCGCCCCCCCCCCCCCCCTCCTCCTGATCGCTGCTCGCTTCCCTCCTCGCCCCCCCCCCCTCCCCCGCCCTCCTCCTCCTCCCCCTCGACCCCCCCCCCCCCCCCCCCTCCTCTCCTCTCCCCCCCCCCCCGCCGCGCCCGCCGCCCGCGCCGGGCCCAGCCGCGCCGGCGCGGCCCGGCCGCGCCGAAGCGTTTCATCGTCGGCCTGGCCGCGGCGGTGCGTCATCGTTTATCATTGGGCCCGGCGGCGCCGGCGCGCCTCGCGAATCGGGGCCGGGGCCGCGCCGGCGCGTTTTCCACGTCCAAACCGGCCGCCAGCGACTGGCCGGCGGGCTCGGGGGCGCCCCGGCGAGCCAAAAAGGAATTGCAATATAATGGTTGAAAAGTCATCGAGATGACTGTTTCTAGCTTTTTTCTACCTTACAATAGCTTTTTGTAGCTAGAGTTTTGTTTTTTCTCTTAGGTTTCATGTAGCTTTTTTCCTGACTTTCAACTAGCTTCTGGCAGCTTCCAAGTCGCCCCGGTCGGGAAATAGCTCTGCGTTCCCCCCCCCTCCGGGGGCGTTCCGGGCGCCCCGGGAGATAGGTTTTAAGTGGCTTCGCAGTAGCTGTAAGGCAGCTTCGACATAGCTTAAAATAGCTTGTTCTACCCCCCATCCTGCGGCGCGCCGGCGCCCGGAGGCGCCGCGCGCGGGCTGGTTTCGGCAGCGCGGCCCCGCGCCTGCGAACCTCATGCAATGCGGCGAAGCGCAGCGCGCCCGGAATGGCCGCGGCAACGATGGCTGCAGTGCGACACATTCGCAGCACGCGCCCTGACCAACCCGCATATATATATATATATATATATATATATATATATATATATATATTGACATGTTGTCTACGCAGGGAAAACTATTTCGTACTTGAAACTAATTTGACCCTACTTCTTCCTAGTTAAAGCTATGAAATCTTATTTTCTGCATATGGGAAAACTAACGTTTCCTACTTTCCCACCCCATGTTGATCAACATGGCTGGTTGCTGTCTAAGGATTCGCCGTCACAAGCCGAGTCTCGGAAGAACGGCTGGGCCGAGGATGAGTGCCCGTAAGCCCCTCCGACCCAGGCCGAAGTACTGCCTGTCCTTCTTGGCCGTCGCGCTCCAGGCCCTCGTTCTCCTTCCGCGCGCGCCGCTGGGACTTCTGACCGTCGCGACCTCGGCCGCGGGCACGTCCGGCGGCGAAAATCGCCAAGGTCTAGTTTTTTTTATCTCGGCCAGCAGCGCCGCCTCGGCCTCAAAAGGAAAGAATCGCCATCGTCGCCGCCGTCGCCGCCCCGCTCATCTTCGCATATAGTCGAGGGCAAGCAACGTCTCCTCGCCGCCGGCCCATCGCCCTGCCCAGTCGGGCGAGCCGCCCTGACCGGCGGCGAGCGTACCTAGACGACTCGGGAGGAGGCGCTCAGAAGCCGTCGAATCCGTCTGCTTGAGGGCCCACGAGACTTGCTGAAAATCCAGCGAGCCGCGGGTCGGGGCCCTCGGGATCTGGAGGCCCTGCTGAATGAGACCGGCGCCCCCCTCTAAGAGCAGGCCTTTGAAACGCTCACCCATCCACAACTCGCGCCCCTCTGCCACCAGAAACTGCGCCTCGCGCCTCGACACAGACTGAGTGCGCGTCTCCTTCGAATCTCGGCTGTTCACGCACGCAGCTCGCCTTCCCAAGCGCCTGACCTCGCCACCCTCGCGCTCACCGATCATCGGGTCCAAGCGCGCAAGGATGATTTCAGCCACTCGGGCCCCTGCAGGGCGTACTCTGACAGGTCCTCGAACTTGTTCTGCATGGCCCAATCGAATCATTTCAGCAACTTCTCCGATCCCCTCCATGCGGCCACGTCTGCGCTGGCGTTCCACCTCCGGATCGATCGCTTCCACTGGCGGAAATAACTCCAATCGGGCCACACAGGAGGACCTGAATAATCACCACGCCCTGGAAGAGATGACCACCAACTGTCTCCTTGCCAGTTGCCGGCGCACCATCCTTCCTTCTGCTTCCCGACTCAGCCGCCGGTCTTCCAGCCGTCGTCGCGCCAGGACTTCCGCTCCTCGGCGCCCCACTTCTTCTCGTCGTTGGTTGGTCCAGCGGCTGTCCGTCTCCAAGGATCTGTCTCCGGTAACTCGTGCCACTGGTCTCCGCTCGCCTGACTACGCGGCCTCGGACTCCTCGCACCATGCTTCCCTGCAGCAGGCCACCCCGAGACTACCTGCCCCATGACCTTCTGAAGATCCGTCAGATGCTCAAGCGAAAACCCAAGACCTCTGGCACCGCCTCCTGGACTAGCAGCAGACCCTGGCGGCGCAAAACGACGACGCGGCAGATCCTGCCGCATCACCCTATGCTCCCTCTGCTCGTTCTGCTGCTCCGGGCTCTCTGCCCGACATCGCCGTGGATCGCGCTCACGCGGGCGCAAGGCCTCGCGGAGCCTCTAAGCTTGCGAGCCAGGCGCAAGGCGCGAGCTAGCGCCTCATCGCCCGGACCCCCTGGCCTGGAGCCACGAGGCTCCGCTGCCAACTGCGGCAGCAGAACCGATGGCAATGAGGTTTGATGAGCTTGAGCCAACGCACGACTGCAACAACCACAATCAAGAGCTCGATCTCAATTGAACGCAAATGCAACTGTAAAGTACAAGTGATATAAAACGCTAAACCTACCTGAACATGAACGTCGAAGCGAGGCGCGTTTCCACACAAGGCCTTCTGGCTGGTGCGTCAATGATGCGACGGCGACGGCGGAGCAGATGGTCACGTTCCTGGTCTGGGTCAGGAAGACGAAGCACTACATCACGGTCTACCTTGTTCCGGGACGAGTGACACTGCTGGCGGCGCAACCCTGCCTGGAGGGGTGGGGCATGGCCGTGGACCACCACAATAAGAGGGTGATGCCCTCGGACGACACCCCTCACGTCAGGGAAGACATCGTGACCAACGAGAAAGGCCACACGATCATCCACCTGCTGAATTTCCCAGAGGATGCGCTGGAGATGTAGAAGAGTCAGGCTGAACCGACGCCGACACAGACGGGGACCGCCAGGTCGAGAGCGAGAAGGAGACGGACTTCTACGTGAACAGAAGCCACGGCGACGAGATGACGAACGCGGAGACGATGAGCTAGACCGTCCCCAACCAGCTGGAGGAACGGTTCAGCAAGGCGAGCAAAACTCTCGACGAGAAGCCGACTGTGAAGCGGAAGTTCCAGGAGATCTCCGTGGACAAGAGCCAGATCTATCAGTATGTCGAGCGGCGCGGCGACTTCACGGCGGAAAAGCTCACGCTGGACACTGGCCGGGACTTCACTCAGCGGGCGCGCCGCGAAGCTTTCATGGCTAAGTTGAGGAAGGAAAGGCCCGATGACGTCTGGATAGCACCGCCGTGCACACGATGGCCAGCAAGGACAACAGGTACCGACAGGAACGACGGCACGAACGAGAGAGGCAGAAGAAGTTCCTACGGTTCAGCAAAGACACCCACGAGGAGCAGGACCGCCACGAGCGGAACGCGCATTTGGAGCACCCGCGCTATGCGACATCGTGGCGTACCGACGCGTGGGCCGGCATGACAAACTACGACACGTTCGTGGAGCAACACGCGTCCGGGTTGGTGGCACTCGACGCGGATTGTCGGCATGTCGAATCGATCAAGAAGCCAACGAATGCACGAACAACAAAGTGCAAAATGCATGAAGGACTCTGGCGGCGCTACAGCTGTAAAAAGAAGCACGCGCTAGAAGGAGCTCACGATATGAAACGATTGGAAAACTACCCAAGATGAATGGCGTTCCAAGCGGCCATCAGCATGGTGAATGATCCGCAGAACGAGGCAGACTACGCGAGTGACCCAGGCGGACCTGGACAAGGTCGAGTACAAGGAGTTATGGAATGCCCTGCTCGAGAAGTGCACGATCGACGAATTCAAATGGGTCGAGAAGGTCCACATCCACATGGGGCATCCAGCGCCGGAGGCGCTGGCAGCAGCACTGAAGGAGACGAATGCGGATGATCGCATGGTCAACTGTGCGAGGATCTACATCTGCGAGGTGTGTCTCAAGAGGCAGAGGCCCAAGCCCGCGAGGGTTGCAAGGGTCCCTCGATACCGAGGCCAGGATGGCCGATACCCTCAGCAACAGGATGGGTGATTCCGCAGCCTCATGAGTGTGCTGGTAATGAGTGGCGTTTCGACGATCATATGTACACGAGAATTCAGGCTTTGGGTAGTCATGCTGGCTCTTTGAAGGATGCCTCGGATTCTCTGCAGTTGCAATACTGGCGACAAGCCAGCCAACACTTCTGTGGGGAAGGTCTGCAACATGGTTTGGGTGTATATTCATATCGTGTACGCTCACAGCAGCTGCATGATGTACCACAGCTTGGAAACAGACTGAGTGAGGTCATGCTGTGGATTGCAGTTGGCGGCAAGTGGCCACGAGCTCGCCAGAAAGCTGCGATTCCACTGCATACTGGCACTGATAAGTGTCCTCGGTGTGGCCTCGAACCCGAGACTCCGCTACATCGAGGACGGACGTGCAGCCACAGCAGGGAGAAGCAGGCGTACCTGCAGACCGACAAGCTGGTGCACCAGGCTGCAGTTCAGTCGGAGGCGGAGCCCGCCTTCTGGCTGCGAGGCCTCCTCCCCACCTATTGGGTGACGGTGCCGTCGCCAGCTCGGGAGGATGCCTGGACAATCACTGGACCTTTTGAGCTGGGCGCAGGCTGCTTGGGCCACGGGACAGCCACTGCGCCGCTCTCGCTCGTAGGCGATTGGAGTGGAGGGCAAGACACGTCCATCGCCAAGTTCAAGAGGGTAGGATACGCGACAGCATCATTGGCCCCCTCAGTGGAGATAAGCAAGCGGTGCCGAGAGGCGAACTTCGTGCGTTTCTGCTCGCTTGCTGGGCTTCCAGCGGGCACATAGCATATGTGACAGATTACGAACCCGCCGTGAATGGGCGGTTCGATGGACGATACGAGTTTCCGAGTGGCCGCGATGCAGACTAGAGGGCACAGCTCGGTCAGCTCTTGCAGCAGTGCAGTCCGATTTGTATCACTGTGATCCTTGTTCACCCCCACCAGAGCGTCACAGAGGTAGGTTCTGGGGTGGCGCCAAAGTGGGCCATCACTGGCAATGCAGTTGTTGACGTCCTCGCAGGAGTGGCGGCAGGAGCAGCGAGGCTCCGAGAAAATATTCGGAAGCAAGTGGTCTTGCATGATAGAAGGGCACGGCTGATTCGCCTCCGTCTGCTAAGATCGACGCTGGACGTGACGGAAGAAGATGCGGTTAGTGGCCCTGGTGGAAAAAAACATCTGCCCCTGGCCCTCGTCCGTCATCTGCTGCTGCTCTCTCCCTCGTCTCTACCTCCAACTGTCTTGATGACTGTGGGAGGAGTTGTACTAGGTGCGGTGGAACGGCCAGGAAGGCCGCTGCTACTGACTACCTACCAGACCACCCCAACCCAACCCGAAGACCCGAACTTCGGGTTGGGGGGGTATGGGCTCCATGTGTTTTTTCGATGTTCCCGGAACCCCCCCCCACTGGAAATGGAGGGCAAATTGAGGCCTTCGGGTTGGGTTGGGGTGTTTTGGTGGGTGGTGAGCTACTCAGTGGCGTCAGTCTGAACGCTTCCAGCCAGTGAATTATGATGGTTCACAGCTATAACGCCCCCTCGGTCGTCTGCACAGAGCGGGGGGTGCACCAGCCACATGCCATGCAATCCCATACCCAGCGGCTGTCCTAAGAGAGTGTGCCAAGGGTTGCACTAAACGTTGTACTCCAACTCGAGCGGTATATCTCGACAGGATTTCCAGCGGAGAGTGGCCAAAAGTTTTAACACAGCTGAGAAGCGTGGTAGAGGTCGTTTGTAATATGCCTTCATGTGTAATTCGTCACGTAATGTTGGCATGTTCTGACTCTGTCAAATAGACATACTCATAACCATCCTCATACTCCGTTCTCTGTCACCCAATCCTCCTCCAGCTCCATCTTGCTCCCTCCGGTGTTGGTTGGTATATCTCTCTCTCTCTCTCGCGTGATCTGTCTCTCTCCCTCTCTCTCGTTCTCTCGTTCTCTATGTGTTTCTCTCTCTCTCTACCTCTCTCTTTCTCTCTGCCTCTCTCTCTCTCTCGCTGCCTCTCTCTCTCACTCTATCCCTCTCTCTATCAATATGGATTGATATATATATATATATATATACATCGCTCCCCCTCTCTCACAATGCTTGCTTATGTGTGTGCATAACAAATTCATACAGACATACGTGTATGCATGCACACGTGCGTCACATAGCATGGCACTACATTCCATTGCACCACGTTGCACTACATGGCATCCCAATGCATGGCACTACACATCACTACACGACATTACACTACAACGCGATATAGTACATTGTATTTCAATGCGTTACATACACTGTACGCATTACCGCACAACCGTACACAAGATTTGTACGGCATTACGATGCGTTACCTCACACTGCAATACAGTACATTGCTTTACAATACCGCGAATTATATTACAATGTATAATGTTACATCACAGCACCGTACACCCTATGGCAGTACGACACAGTACGTTCCACTATATAGACATACATACAAGCATGCATGTACGCACCCATACATACATACATACATACATACATACATACATACATACATACTTACATACTTACATACTTACATAAACATGCATACATACATACATAAATACATACATACATACATACATACATACATACATATCTACATACATACATACATACATACATACATACATACATACATACATACGTACATACATACATACATACATACATACATACATACATACATACATACATACGCCACCGTGCCCTGAGGCACGAATTGGAGTTTCCGCAGATCGCTTGGAATCCTCCGTTCTGGATCATTCTCGAAAGAACCCTCAGCCCGGAGTTCTGGGTGCTCCTGTCGCATCATTTGTTCGGAGCCGAAAGGCCTCCGAGGCGGTCCAAGAGGGCCCCAAGTCAACGAACGATCGCTCTTAGACGCCCAAGAAGGCCTCCAGACGGCCCAAGAGGTTACCAAGACGCCCCAAGATGGCTCCAACGGCACCCATCGAACCCTCGAGAGGCCAAAACCATTGATTTTCCACAGGTTGTCGAAGGAGTCACGCGTTCTCGCCTAAGGCCTCTCGACGTCCAGAGGGAGACCCAAGTGTTCCCAAGATAGCCCAAAAACTGCCCAAAAGGGCCCCAAGACTGCCCCCGGGCGGCACGAAAGGGTCCCAAGAAGAAACAAAGCACCTCCAAGACTGCCCAAGAGGGCCCCAAACGAGGTCCAAGAGAGGCCGCACAGACAGAACACGCACCGACATTCTGAGTCCTCCGCCCCAAGGCAGTCTCCGAGATCGCCAGCAGTTCCCACAGAAGCCCGCCAGAAGCTCCAGGATGCCCCCAAGAAACAAAACTCAGGTTCCAAGAGGCCCCCAAGAGGCCCCCGAGACGCAACGACGACACCCGGAAACCGCCTCCAAGAAGCTTCAGAGAGACCTCGAAAGAGATTCCCAATGGCATGCAAGAGGTCCCTGCACCACACCCAAGCACGGTAACGCGATGGAACGAAGGACACCTTGTACACGTGAATACCTATACGACCACCCTGCAGATAAGTAGTTTTTGGGTGGGAAGCCGACTGAGGACGACAACTGCGATGAGGGTGATGATTGCGATGCTGGTGATGCGCTCACGAGTTGGCGACGATGCAAGACGGCGATATGGACGACAACGCATGGTGGCAATGAGCTAACACCCTGGCGATGCTGGCGAAAAAGCATGATGGCGATGACGACGGTGGTAATTATTTGGCCCAATATACCCCTTTGACGGCGACTGTGACGATGAGGAATGTGCTGATGTGTGTGGTGGTGACGAGTGCGGTGATGCGTGTGATGATGCTTGTGGTGATCGTGTTGGTGTCGAGTGCGGTGGTGAGTGCCACGATCGTAGTGGTGATGAGTGTGGTGATGATAGCGACGACGGTGGTGTTCAGCACGATCGGGACACCATCGGGGCACCGACGGGACACCGACGGGACACCGACGGGGCACCGACGGGACACCGACGGGACACCGACGGGACACCACGGCGGGACACCTCCAGCCACCGCCCGCGGACACCGACGGGGCACCGACGGGACACTACGACGGACACCACGGCGGGACACCCCCGGCCAAGCCGGCCCAACGGAACGGCGGTCTTTTGTCTAGACCCGCCCTAGCCACAGCGGAGCTCAGCGACCCGCTCTCGCAGCTTCACCTCGCCCGCACTCACGACACGAACCCGAAACCGAAACCGATTTCCCCGTGGGGGGATCTCCATTCCACTTCGATATCGCCCCCCAACATCCGACATACATGTGCATATATACATACACTCATCCATAAGAATATGATATGAGTGAATATCCATGCCTGAATATGTTCCCTCTCCTGTTCCCTGACCTGTTCTCTCCTGCCCTGCGGCCCTAGTCCCCCTCTCGCTCTCCGTGTATGTGTTTTGTTGTATTGTTCTCCCTCTATCTCTCTCCCTCTTTCTCTCGCCGGCGTCCAAGATCCCCCGAGGCCGAAAGACAACTGGCTTTAAAAAACGCCGCACGTATGAAACAATACAACCTAAGCGCAGAGATCGAAGCACGCGGCCATACCATGGGCCATGGTATGGCCATGCGATGAACTGGCGGCCAAACCAGATGAAACTCGTGACCGTACCACGACCCCATGGCCTACGCACCATCCTACCCCGCTCCACGGGCCACGGCGACAGGTGGGCGGCACTCGCGAACTGCCAAATTCAGCTCGCCCCTCCAAATGCAGTCTGCTCAGGACTAGCAGCAGCTTCGACCTCCGGCGGCTTAATGTGTTCAATCCCTGCGTCTCTCCCATGCCCATCTCCGGGGGGTGGGGGGTGGCTTTAGGCCCTCCAGAAGCTCTCTGGTGTGAAAAACAAGAGTCCTCGTGATGATGCAGTGAACTGGCGGTGTGTCGATGTCATGGCCGGCGAAATCGCATTTCAACATCGCTTGCCCTCTGAAATTTCCTAATCGGGTTGGTCGAAACATGTGATCCCCACCCCCCAAAACAAATGCAAAACCCCGTCAGAAACCGAGGACCCCTCCCATCACCACCCCCACCACCCCACCCCACTCTCCCACCCCGCCCCCCCACCCCACCCCTCCACTCCACTGGAGAAGGGGGGAGGGGAACGGGTCCAGAAAAACCAACCAATTACCGCAATGGGGAAGGTTGCGAACGACCACCATCACCCGTACTCGCCGACGAGACGACTCGTCGTCGTCGTCGTCGTCGTCGTCGTCGTCGTCGTCGTCGTCGTCGTCGTCGTCGTCGTCGTCGTCGTCGTCGTCGTCGTCGTCGTCTGCCGTCGGGTGGGTGCCCAAAAGCACGTTCAAAGCGCTCTGTCCTTGGTCGACACATACTCAATATTTGGGTTGGGGGCAGCGCGAGACTCCTCGCCAAAGATTGTCCGCGTGGTGTTGGTGTCGTTCATTCTCCCTCCGACTCTCTCCCGCCCTCCTGTGTCACGACTTCGGCCCGCACCCGCGGGCGCAAGGAAGCGCAACAAAACTGGACCCTCCAGGCCACTGCCCCTCGCGGGGGGGGAATAGCGATAGCAGCGTCGCCCTCCTTATTCTCATCATCACCTTCATGACCCTTCCCCCTATCCCCTCCTCTGGGCCTGGACGGGGGGCCCCCCGAGGGGTTTGAGCGTCACAGATGGCCCAAGATGGCTCCGAGAGCGCTTCGGCAGAGCCCAAGATGAGTTCCAAAATGGCTCAAGATATCCAAGGACGCCCCAAGATGGCGCCCAAGATGCTCTAAGAGGCCCCAAGACCGCTCCAAGACGGCTCCGAATGGCCACGGAGCGCCCCCAGGAAGCCGCCAAGAAGCCAACATCCTCAGGCAAAGCGGCGATTGCTGCGTTCTTGCCGTTTCGCTGTCGATTGCTTTTCGAAGCAAGATGGCTCCAAGATGGCTCAAGAGGGGCCCAGGAGAGCCCCAAGACGGCCCCAAGAGCGCTCCAAGAGCGCCCCAACAGGGGGCGATTTCAGGCACTCTAGAATGGCCTCACTAACTAAGGACCCCTTCTTCTTTGATCGATCTCCTCCGCGATGGCCCGAAGAGCGTTCCCAAAGCACCCCAGAGGGCCCCAAGAGGCACCCAGACGGCCTCAAGAGGCGTCCGCCCGAGATGCCTCCAAGAGGCCCCCAAGAGGCCCTCAAGGGGCTTCAATAGGATCCCCGGGGCACCCCAAATGCCCCCCTGACGTTCTCAGAGGCTGCAAAAACAAACAAAAAAATCAGGAAAACAAAAAATGGTATGTCCGTCCTGTTTCCTCCTCATCCTCCCCGTCCTCCTCCTCCTTCGTTTCCTCCTCCTCCTCCTCCTCCTCCTCCTCCTCCGCCTCCTCCTCTCCCTCCTTCTCATCCCCCATCATCCGCCTACGCCTCCTCCTCCTCCCTCCTCGCTTTTTTCCCCCCCACCCACGCCGGACGGCTTCCGGAACCCTTTGTTTTTCTGCATGCTCCCCCACATTCCTGATCACCTCAACTCCCCTGGGCATCGTTTCTGGATGGGCTGGCGGTGATGACGTTTTTCACGCGGGCGCGCGAAACCAGTCGAACGCCGGGCATGCAAGGGCTGGTTTCGCCGCCGGCAAAAGAACAACAGAGGTACGAGCTACGCCGGGCATAGAGTGGGACAGGGCTGAGCGCTGCCAGAATGGCGCGAAGGGTATCACGCAGCGGCTCAGGGGCCACGATGAGGAAGATGCCGAAATGGAAGCCAAAGCTGAAGAAAGACCCCACGGCGGCGATGACGGGAGTCACGCATACCCAAGAGGACGAAGACAGTAGACGGGAGCCCATTTAAGTTCCCCAGGTAGCCTGCGGAACGCGCGGTCCTTAACCTAAAACGCCTCGAGGAAGAGCGCCTCCAACTGCGAGAGCCTCCGATATGGGTACGAGGACATAGCGATGCCCGAGAAGAAAAACGACCCCCGGGTATAACGGAGCGTGCAACCACCTTCGCGTAGGTAAAGTTGGTGGGGATACTTTTGTTGGTCCGCGGACGCGCGAAACGAGTCGAACGCTTAGCGTACGAGGGCGGGCCGCGCCCGTAGCGAAGTCAAAAACAGTGCGAGCGGCAGCGCGCGGAAGAGCACAGCAGCACATCCAACCGGCGGTCAGCTGCTGAAGAACGCGCCGACGGCGAAGAGCACGTGAACGCGGCCGCAAATATGTCGTGCAAAACACACACACACACACAAAAAAAACAACAAAACAAAAAAAAAAAAAAAAAAAAAAGGCCGGGATCACGTAGAAGACGACGAAGAGGGGCAAGAAAAAGGCGAGCTGTCGGGGGCACTTTTTTTCCTCGCAACCGCAAGCGGACAGCCGCGCGGCGTCGAGGAGTCGCACGAAAACCTAGCATACATCGAGCAGGACACACGCCCACAATACAGCAGGCGTGCGCGGAAAAAGGCATGGCCGAAACCGCGGGCGGCGAACGGGCAGCGAAAATGGCCAGGCGACGAACCACAGCTCAGCTCTGAAGCCGAAGATCACGAGCCCGAACACACCGGTGACCTCGACGTCCTGGAAGCGACACGCCACGTCTCCGTCAAAGCGCAAGCCAACGCGGGAGAACCACGCGGCCGTCGTCAACCAATATACTGCGAACCACACAGCGTAAGCTCACCGTGTCAGCGCAAGCGGACCTCGGAGTGCAAACAGGCCCCTGCAACCCAGATATTCGTGCTCGGCAGAACGAGTCGTCAGAGGAGCCTCGGCCAATGGGAGGCACGTGAGCTTCTGCCGCGAAACCGACCACATAACACCATCAGCTGTCAAGCCTGCTGGTGGGGATACTTGTTGATCGCGAGCGACGCAGGCAGCTGCGCGCCGTCAAGGTAGTCAAACGACAGGCCAACCTAACAGGACAGGCGGGAAAGGGCCACAACGGTGGCGAGAGCTACGCGGCGGAGAAGAAACTGGCGAGGGCACACAGAGGGCGAGGCGACGAAGAGCAAGAGGGCGAAAGAGCAAGGACAAGCGAAAACGATTGCAAACGGGAAGAAAGAGAACGAGAGGCGAAACACGGCAGAGAAGCCGGGCGCGCCGGAGATCAAGCTCAGGCGACGTCGAAGACGAAGCTCCTTGCCGAGGAGCCGGGACTTGAAGTAAGCGACAGATCAGTCGAGTCAAAAATAGGGGGGGTAGCGAAATGGCTACTGACGCAGACCATAAGCGCAAGCGACGTCCAATCCAGCAGGCCACCTCCAGGGCCAAAAGATAAATCCGCATGGCAGGCGCCGTCCAGGAGCCACCAGGGGCAGGGGCAAGCCCCAGGTGCGACGAGGAAAAGTGCCAGAAGGGTAGCCCAGTGGCGACAGTGACATATCAGACCAGCGGGGGGGGATGGTCGTCAACCTGCCGCGAATGCGAAGCGTCAACAATTTCGTCCAGGGACTCCGACAACAAATCGAACTGCCCCCCCTCCTCTTCCTCATCAATCCTTCCCCACGATCCTCTCTCCCACCTCATCCTCCTCCAATGCCCGCTCCATCTCCTGCAACACTCCCCACTCCTCTTGCTCCCCATCCCTCCCCCCTTCCCAACACAGGGATGATCAATACAACTCCTCTCGGCCAACTACGTACCCATGTATCTGAAATTTGCTTCAGCTGGAGAAATATCTTTGTATGGCTCTATGGTAGGGGGGGATGGGACATTATGCTTGATTCGATTGCCACAGGAGGCAAAGCGAAATAGCGCTTGGCCAAATACAATGTTTCACTCAAGTGTTGGATAGATATGGCGATGTCATATTCGACTGGCGACGCAATGTCTGTGGGCAAGATGTTCGAAACTGTCCCCATCCTCGTCCTCCTTCCAATCATCATGTTCCTCCTCTTCCTCCTACCACTCCTCATCATCTTTCTTATCCCGCTCCTCATGCTCCACACCCGACCCCTCCCGCCACTCTCTTGCCCTCCTGCTCCTAGTCCCGTCTTCCCACTCCTCTTCGCCCCTCCGTCCGCCCCTGGGGAGGAAAAAAAATAAAAAAACTCGTTACAAAACGAAAGGTGACAGTAGGGCGGGCTAGGCGTTTCGCCTGAGACTTCCTCGCTGCGCAAAAATCCTGAAGCTTGGCACTTCCAACAACTACCCGGATGAAGGGCGAATGATGCTCAAAATACGACTCCGCCATCGATCCGCGCAGATGTGCCTTGAAAGCTTCGCACAAGCCAAAGATGGATGCCGGTCTGTGCTCAAAGTGGGGCTGCCGCCTTAGCGCCGCGCACTGGTGGAGATCCTTTTCAAAATGGGGGCCTTGCTTGAGACTGCCCCTATTTTCACCGCCAGGGTAACAAGATGGAGAGCAGCGCTTGTTCAAAACGAGGCAAGTACTTGAGAGCTCCTACGGGTCGAGGACCGGCAGGTTCTCGCTGCGCCACGGATAGAGAGCCGTTCCTCTTCAAACCTGGGCTATTCCAGGACACTTCGCTGCACTCTGTGACCCTACCTTTCTGCATCCCTCCTAGTTGCTTCGATGACGAGCGCATGCTTTCCAAAGCGGGGCTCTCCCCTGAACGACGGGCCCACGGAGCGCTCGCCGTTCACAGGAGCGCTTCCCGTAGTCAAAATGAACGACTGTAGACACTAACGCAGAGGGGCCTTGTGACGGGAGGGTGTATCGCAGCATCGCTGATGCGGCTTGAACTCAGTCAGGTCCCCAGATTCATCCGCAGTATTATCCCGCTCTTGCTCCTCCTGCCCATCCTCCTGTCCTCCTCTCCTCTGCTTACCCACATCGCCCTTATCTTCCTCCCCTCCTCCTTCTCTTCCCCACGATGGGGAGGATAAGAAGGAGGGTACAAGGGGCAGGAGTAAGGAATATGGAGATCCCATCCCCTCCTCTTTCTTCCCCCGTCCCCTCCCCCCATCCTCCAGGCGGGTCAGCTTCCAACATCACTTCTCGCTCCCAATTCCCAGACCTCCAGCGGATTGTGGAATCAGTCCGCGAAGCCCCGTCTCCTGAATTGGTCCCGATCGGGTCGTTTTCTGATGGCCCAGGGCCTATAAAGGGGCCGCAGAGACAGAAATACGCCAACGTGCCCCCCTGGCACGTTGAGGCGTTGTCTGCACAAGAAAAAAATACAAACCAAAAAAAACGGCAGAAGAATTGGTAGAACCACACTGTATCGGAGGTCCGCGCGGACCGTCGAGAAAGTTGCTGTTCGCGCAGCCTGCCGTTCTTCGAATCCTGCCACGTGCTGCCTGGTAGAACTTCTGTACTCTTCTGGGCCCCCGCCCCCTTCTCATCACGCCCGCAGGCGTGCACCAGCCTCCCCTCACGAGGGGCGCCCCGACGCCGCCCTGGCACTGTCCAAGAGTTCTCCATAGGCTCGCAAGACGGCCCAGGGGTACCACCAAGGCCGCCAAAACGGCCCAACGTTGCCTCGGGAGGCAGCCGAAAGCCTTTCAGCAGAGCCCAAGAGGCGCCAAAGGGGCGCGCAATACACCAAAAGAGAAGCCCAAGCTGGCCCGGGATAGCGAAGATCATTCAGGGCGTTGCATGTGTTGCGTTTCCTGGAACTCTCGGCTCAAATTCGGGGAAGCCAGCAAAGCAACGAAAGCCCCATGAGGGCAAAGAAACCAAGAGGCCCCCGAGACAGCCCAGGACCGCTGGACGAGGGTCCCAAGACGGCGGAAGAAGGCCCAAGAAAACCCCGAGCCAGCCCTCAGCGGCTCCCCGGACGGCCAAGATGGGCCCAAGACGGCCCAAAAGGGCCCCAAGACTTGCCCGAGATGGTCAAGCAGAACCCCAAAACCGCGCCACGGGTGCTCAAGAAACCCCAAGGCGGCCCAGGCAGCTAAGCCTCATGAGAGATCCCCGAAAAATGGAGGCGGGACGTGCCACACGTTACGGCCCCCAGAGCGGTTATCGCAGCTTCGCCACGCGGAGGGTTGCGCTTGCCGCAAGCAGCTGGGCAACGGAAGAAACGGGAGTGTAGAACAACTCTCCGCTGGAGGTCCGGGGTTTCGCGCGGGCAGGTGCCTCATGGGCGCCAATTTGCGATCCTCGCGCCACAATTCGGGCGCCACCCTCATTGTAACACGCGCGTGTGCCCAAGCGCTGGAGGCACCAACCAGATTAATATTGAAAATGGAGCTGCGATCCACACAGCCCGAAGGCAAGAACAGAGAAGGAGGGCGGGAGAAACAAAAGGGACAACGGATGAAACAATAAAGAAGAAAGAAGGAGAAGGAAGGAGGGCGGAAGGAGAAAAGATAGAAAGAGAGACAGAGAGAGAGAGCAACACCAATGAAAGGTATAGAAACAAGAGGAGCAGGAGGACGAGGATGAAACGGAGGAGAGGAAAGAGGGAGAAGAAGCAATCTAGGTGCGCTTGCGACATGCCTGACATACTACCCCTCCCACCCATCTCGTCCCATTGCGCTGAATTCTCCCCAACGCGGCTCCACCGTGTGCTGCGCAATCACACAGGGAGGCTTAGCGCATCAGAGGAGAAAAGGAGGTTGCGGATGAGCACAAATGAGCTGGAACTGAAGCCCCCGAGACACGGACGGTCGAGCTCGCGCGCCCGCCCCCGCCCTTGGCCGCGCGGGCGAGCGGAGCAGGCGCTCAGCGGCGCGGCGCACGGCCAGGGCGACGGCCGGGGGCGACGGCGGCGGAGGCCGAACGCCGCGGCGGCCCGCCCCAGCTGGCGCGGCGCGGCGGCCCCGCCTCGTCGGAGGTCCCAGGCCGCGAGGGCGGCCAGGCGGGGCGCCGACGCATCGCCGCGCCAGCGCCGCGAAGTCGGCGGCGGCGCCGGAACCCGCGGCGGGTGGAGCGCCGTCGGCGAGACGGGTCTACCGCGGGAGACCGCCTTTCGCCGCTGCGCCGCCCCGCACCCGCGCCCGCCTCGCATCCGGGCCGCGCCTGCCCAGCGAGGGCCGCGGAACCGCGCGCGCGCGCGTCATGCGCATATGCAAAAAACCCGGAACACCAAGCCCCGAATCCCTATAATCACCCCTGCCGCGCGCTTGCCGTGCATCCTGTCATCCCCCCCCCTCTCCTCCTCGCCCCCCCTCCTCCTCCCTCCTTCTCGCTGACGTCATGGAAGCGGGCAGCCGGCGCCAGGCGGGCCCAGCCCCCTTCCCTCGCCCTCCGCGCCCGCCCCCACGGCCGCGGCGCCGCGGCGCCGCCTCTGGGATTGCAGCGGCCACGCAAACGTCGCCGCGACAAGAAATCTCACGCTCTCTAAATCTCACGCAATCGATGCGCGCGCGACGCAAATTACCGCGCCCGCGCCCGCGCGAGCGCGAGCCAGAAAACAATATAGCAACACTAAACAAGAATTACAACGGCCACACCAACGGCCCCGAGGACTGTCGCCAAACCCTGCAGGCGCTGAGCATCGCCACCGCGCCTTCAAAAATGGCTAGGATACATGAACAATCGGTTCGGTCGTTTCAGGAAGTCCCCGGACAACATCCCTAAGCTCTCGGATACTTCCCAAACGCTCAGGTACCCCTGGCCCGCAGGGCCCATGGGCAGGCCGGCACCCTCTCGGGCGGAAGCGACGCGGTCGCGACCTAGCGAGCAGCGCGTGCCACCGACCTCCCCGGGGCGCCCTGCCCGATGGCCCCGCCCCAGGAGAAACAGCCGACGCGGTACCCATGCGGAACAAGGGCGACGGCGCGAACGCAGCGAGGCCGCCAGCGCTGGCGACGGAGCCCGACCGGGCAACGGCGGGGAGCATGACCGCGGGGGAAACCTCGGCCAGGGGGGCGCGCCAGGGAAGGGAGCTGCCCCCGCTGCCCGCGAGGCGCGCTAACCAGTCGGCGTCGCCGACGGAGGACACCAGGTCGTCATCGCCGCCGAGGCCGTCGCTGTCGGCGGCAGGGGGAGACGCCTTCAAAGCAGTCGCCGATCCTGTCGCCGAACATACTGCCCAGAAAAGCCTGCCGCTTCTCAAAGGGCGTTTCACGCGCGGCCAGAAGAGCCTGCCTCTTGGCCGAAGTGGGGCTGGGCGCGCGCACAGGGCGATGTCCTCTAGGAAACGTTCGCGGGACCACGATCCGCCCCGGCGATCAGCTGCTCGCCGCTGCCGCGGTTGCCCAGGATGAGACCGCAGAGCGCCATCCATAGGCCCATGAGGCGCGGCAAGCACGAGCTCGAGCGCAAGCCCAGATCGACGCGCGATCCGACAGGCTTGCGTCGTGCGCGAACTCCACGTCGCACTGCAAGACAAGGCCAACAACTTGCTCGACGAAGCCGCGGCGCCGCAGCTCGGACGGCCCCAGGTTGAAGCCGGCAATGACAACCCAAGGTAACTGGGGCGCCGCGAGGAGCGACCGGAAACGCGCGCGCGCGCCCGCACAAGTTCTCGCCCGTCCAACCGAGGGAGGGACGTCTTGCGCACGTGGAAAACAATAAGTCCCGCACGCTCAGGACGCCCGCCCGGGAAACTCCCAGGGCGGGGGGCGCCGGGGCACGGAGCTGCCGAGGGGCGCGGGGGCAACAGCAAGCCCGCGCACGCGAAGGCGGCTGCGAACCATGATCCACTCGCCGCTCGTCGCCGAGCCCTCGGGGATTGTTCCCGCGGCGTCGGCTGCGTCTCTGGGGGCAGCTGGCGTCTCGGCAGCGGCCATGGCAGCGGCGGCCTGGCCGGAGGCGGTGGTGGGCGCGGGAAGCGAGCGGGCGCCTCGGGAACGGCTGCGCTCGCCAGGGGGCCCTCCTCAAGCCCTCTGCGATTCTTGGCCGCGCGAATGCGGCTCTGCGCGCCA
Organism: Prorocentrum cordatum; assembly: GCA_963575745.1. NCBI lineage: Eukaryota > Dinophyceae > Prorocentrales > Prorocentraceae > Prorocentrum > Prorocentrum cordatum. The sequence goes on from CAUYUJ010020348.1 coordinate 541,311, forward strand.
AAAGCTTGCCCTGCGCCAGCTTGGCGTTCAAATCGGGGGAGTGCGATTGAAGCTGCGACGTCGCATCGCACAACTCCTTGCAAAGCGCCTCCTGCTGGCGCGCTCGGTCTCGCCAAGCTCCTCGGCACCCTCGCTCGCGAAGGCCGAATCGTCCCACACCAGCTGAAATAGGTCGCCCTCCTGGTCAACCAGCGGGGCTGTGGGGGCGGAACCACTCGGTGGGGGCGGCGCCAGCGCTGCCACCGCGGCGGTGGCCTTCTGCCCGGCCGCCTCGAAACTCGGCGAAGTGAGGGGCAAGGTCATGCTCGCGCGCTTCCGCGGTGCGAAGGGCCGTGCGGCACAGCAGAACCTGCTCTGCCGCGCCCTGGTGGCGCCTGTGGAGGTCCTTGCACACTCCCGCCGCCTTGCGGGCGGCGTCCTCGGAGGACGGCTAGGCGGGTCCGGGCAGCGGCGGCCTCCACGTGCTGCTGAATGGCGCGGGTGGCCTGCTGGAGCCCGGCTGAGGCCTGGTCGGCAGCGGCTGTCATGCCCACGATGGCCTCGGACGCCGAGGCCAGAACGTCGCCAGGGCGCGGGAGGGTAGAGTCGCTGCAACCGCCGCAGCCCGACTTACGTTCACCCCCCCCCACCACCACCACCACCACCACCACCACCATGGGGCGGCTTGGCCGAAGAAACCCGCTGCGACTACTGCACGACCGTCTCCCAGCAAGCGCATCGCCAGCCGCGCTCAGGAGGAAGAGGCGGAGGACAAGGAAGGAGGAGGAGCAGCAGCAGCAGGAGGATGACGAGGAAGAGCAGGACGACCAGGAGAACGCGGAGGAGGGGAGAGGAGGGGGACGGCATCGACGAGGAAGGAATCGGATCAAGAGAATTGGTCCACTCTGGGACAAGAGCGCCATTCCAAACGACTGGAGCGAAGCGCACATCCTGAAATGAAGTAGCCAAGGCTGACGTGGCAACGCTCCGACGTCAAAGAAACACACTATGGAAATCACGTGTTGGAATCATGTGCGGGCGGCACCGCTGGACAGTATCCGGAGGCCATACAAGCTGGATCCGACCAGATTGGCTCAGAGGATCGTGCTGCATCGCCGATGCATCGGTGACGACGGCGATGCATCGGCGCCCTCGGCGTGGAGAAAATCGGGCTCCACATCGAACCTCATCGCCGATGCATCGGCGAGAAGACGTGACCCTCCGCTCCAGATCTACTTCGAACCCACTTGGGAGGCCTGCAGGCAGGATCAGGCGAGAAAGGAGAGCAGTACTCATACGGAGCAGTGGTAGAGAAAGGCGACAGGAAAGCGGACGGAGGAGAAGGCGGCGGGGCCAGAGTGCCGCGATTCTACTTCCCACGCGCGAGGCTCAGGCTGAATTCTGGCTCCCGCGGCCAGCCGACAACTCCGAGGATACGAGGGGGGCACCCGGGGCACCCGATCCTGTGCGCCCTCACGTGTAAGTCGCGGCGCACGCGCAGGAAATGCCAGCGCGAGGGGCCATCGTGAGAGACGCGCGGCAAGCGGCGGGGGGTGCGTGGGCGGGCCGGGGATCGCTGTCCTTTCGGGGGTCCGCATCTCTGGGGCGGTTTGGGTCCTGGCTCGACCCGCAGAGGCCCCCGACATCCTGGGGACACCAGAGGCGGGACCTCGGCGGGCCTCTGGACACTTCCGCGGGACCCAAACCTCTGGCGACTCGGTCGCGCTGGCCTGCTTGGCCATTCCGCCGAGGGGGGGCCGCTCCGGTGCACCAGGGCCCATATATGGTCCAGGGCTTGGGCCCTCCCCCCCCCCAATGCTGATGCCATTGGGCCCCCCCCCCCCCGCGCGATGGGTCCCCCCCGCCCCCGCGGGCGTGGCGTGGTGCTGCGCTGCGGTTCCCCCCCCCCCCCCCCTGTGGATGTGGTGTGGTGCTGTGGTGGTTCAGAGGTGGGCGTGGCGTGGTGCGCTGCGGTGCCCCCCTCCCCCCCCCTGTGGATGTGGTGTGGTGCTGTGGTGGTTCAGAGTCGTCGTCGTCGTCGTCGTCGTCGTCGTCGTCGTCGTCGTCGTCGTCGTCGTCGTCGTCGTCGTCCTCGTCGTCGTCGTCCTCGTCGTCGTCGTCGTCATCGTCGTCGTCGCCGTCGTCATCGTCGTCATCGTCGTCGTCGCCGCCGCCGCCGGCGTCGTCGCCGCCGCAGCCGTCGTCGTCGTCGTCGTCGTCGTCGTCGTCGTCGTCGTCGTCGTCGTCGTCGTCGCGTCGTCGTCGTCGTCGTCGTCGTCGTCGTCGTCGTCGTCGTCGTCGTCGTCGTCGTCGTCGTCGTCGTCGTCGTCGTCGTCGTCGTCGTCGTCGTCGTCGTCGTCGTCGTCTCTGGGACCATACCATCTGGGGGGGGGGCCCGAGGAATCCTGGGACCATACCATCTGGGGGGGGGGCCGTGGGCCCTCGACCCTGGATCATATATGGCCAGAAGGACCAAGGATGGACAGGAGGGCAAGGGGTTTGGGGAGGTCAGGGGGCCAGCAGCTCCAAGAGATCGAGCCGTCGGAAGTCCAGGGAGCAACCGAACCGTCGGGGAGACGTAACTACAGCTCGGAGCTTCGGGAACTCGATTTGGCCTGACGTAGAGGAAGGAAACTGCATAAACATAAGCTTGCGCCAGTGGGGCCAAACGTCGATACAAGAAATCCGCGCGGGGCTGCGGAAGTGTGATGTTTATGACATGCTTTCACCTTGGAATGAAGGAACCTCGTCTGAGCTGTGACGCGACACAGGCCCACCCAGGGGCAGTAAGGTGGCCGACACTAGATGGCCTGGCCTCCAGAGAGGGCCTGCTCTACTCCCACGGCCCTCTGGCCGAGTGGGGCTTCAGAGGACGAGCTCTTTCAAGAAAGCCCTTCTTCCCCCTGGGGGGGTGGCACAATACAGGCCTCCCAAATGAGGGCCGAGTGGATGGGGTCGACGCATCGGCGACGTCGGGCATGCATCGGCGACGCCAGCGTGGGGTAAATCGGGCTCTGCACCGAGCCGCATCGCCAATGTATCGGTGATGCGGCGCGGCCCACCGACCCCATTACTCGGACACCATCTGGGATGCCTGGACATGCTCGCAGTCGCAGCACGCCAGAAGGGTATGAAGATACAAGACCCTCGAACACCCAAGCTGCAACACGCCGCAAAGGTGTTTTCACGGACTGGCCAACTCGGCCAATGAGCCGAGAAGGCAAGGACGCAAGCTCATCCATGGAAAACCACCAGATCCCTATCACGGGCGGCGACTGCATCCCACCACTTATCCCTTGGAAAACACAAAGGTACCGAAACCGCTACTCCCTGGACCTCTCCCGGGGTGCGTCCTGACCAGGACTCCAAGGCGAACCCAGCCGTCGCGACGAGGGCCCCCCAGGAGGTCCAAACAGGCGAAAATGAGGGAAGCATGTCGGCGTCGGCGTGTTCTGCCTCCTCTGACACTGTGAACGCCCTCGCCCCTGCTACCCCTCCAGAGGGTCTGGACGGGGAGGGGCCGAATGGTTCGAACGACCGATTGTCTTCTTTACTCCCCCCCCCAACCCTGGCACTCAGGGCGAACCGGCTGGCCGCGGCCCTTCCTTCTCCGCCCAGGGAGCGGAGCCCTACGAAGGGCAACCTGCCTCAGTGGGGGCTGGCGTCCTCGCGGCGGCGCCGCGGGCAGGGGCCCTCCCCCCGCGGAGGGCGTAGACCTTGAGGCAGGAGCAGTCTGGACCGGACGGATGGAATGGATGGCCAAGTGGACCGGCCATGGACGGATGGGCCGGCCGGCCGGATGGATGGGCAGGATCTGACTCACGCAGGCCTCGCGCCACGCGAGCGCACAGCAAGGCTGCCTGCGCACTCTCGAGCCGACGCCCTGGACTGCTCCCGAGGCCGACACGCGATGTTTCACCTTCGTGCCCCTGCTGGTGACCTAGATGTCTTGGTGGATGAGGGACGCGCGGACAGTTTGATAGGGCTGACGGGCGCCCACGGACGAGCCCTGGAGGCGTGGTGCGGGAGCACGCGGAGGCGGTGCGACGGTGCGGGACTACGACAGCGAGGAGGAGGCGGGAAGGGGTGGGGGAGGCGGCAACGGGGACGGGGGTGGAGGGGCGGCCCCAGAGACCCCTGGAACCACCAAGGCCCTTCCGAACCCCCACGATCCTCCCCCTGCACCTCCCTCAACAAGAACTACCCTGCTCGCTGAATTGCCTCCCTGCCTCCTCTTCCCCTGCCGCAGGGAGGCCTGTGAAGGCCCTCTGATCCGAAGGCACGAAGTGCCGCCAAGCCTCTTGCGTCCCAGGCAGGTGGCCATGCGGCAGAAGGTCCAGAATGCTTGGTGGAAACGGGTCCTGAACCCTGGAGCTTCCCTGAAGACTGGCTCTTCGTCCTAAGTCGTTCACTGACGGTCCCGACGGTCCCAGGGCCTGGCGAGAACGAGGGGGCAAAGGGGCAACAAAAAGGCTGTCCCCTGAGAGCACATCTTCGTCGTGGCGTCCCTGGAGAATCGGTGGCCGGACTCCTCTTACGGCCTACCTTGGCCACCAAAGACTCGAGGGGAATCCAGCTGCTCCGGCGACAGGATCCAAAACCTCCACCAGATCTGCCCTCCGACAGCCATCATGGCGGCGGAAGAAGGCACCCTCCTTGCCCACGCCAGAGAGGTACGTCGGGCGCTGGCCGGCCACGACGCGCTCGCCGCTCGCGATCTCCTCGCCAGGAGGGGCGGGGTGGGCGGAAGGCCGCCCTCCGCCCCCCGCCCACGCGGGTGACCGTCGTCGCCGCCGCGCTGCACTCGTCGCCGCCGACACCGCCGCCAGAGTTGTCGGCGCCGGCGACCCCGTCGTTGCAGCCGTCGTCGTCATCGTCGTCGTCGCAGTCGTCGCTGTCGTCGCTGTCGTCGCTGTCGGCGTCGCAGCCCCCCTCGTTCTCGTCGCCCTGGCCGTCCTCGCCGTCGCAATCGCCCTTGCCATCCTCGTCGTTGTCACCGCTGTCGCCGCCGCCATCGCCGCTCTCGGCGCCCCCAGCCTTGGCACGCCCGGAGCGGGAGCGGCGTGAACAAGAACGGCAACACCCAAGCCAGACGTCCCAGGAGTTCTCTCAGAAACCCAGGCGGTGGCTGTTTTGATAGCGCGTGTTCGGTATAGCAGTCGTTACCGGCCCCGGCTGCACCCCGTCCTCCCATGCAACGTCCCGCTTCATGCTGATCTCCGAATTGGTTTCTGGTTGTTCTTGAATATTCCCATGCGGCACCGGCGCGAAACGTGACGCTGCCAGCCCCCATCCCGCTCCCTCCCCCGGTAACGCCCGCTACCGCCCAGGAATGAAATTATCCCGGCAAAGCAACCTAACAGCGATGTGCATAAGCATATCTGGAAGCATTCCCTTAAGATTCAGGTGAGAATCCAGTTGTAGAATTCTGCTGTTCTCGCAGTCGCAGTCGCATTCTCAATGACAGTCGCAGTGGCAACGGCCTTTGGATCCCATGGAATCCTCAGGATTCCTAGGGATTCCTAGGGATTCCTAAGGCATCCTTAGGCATCCTTAGGAATCCATAGGAATCCTGAGGAAACCTTAGGAATCCTTAGGAATCCTAATTCCTAGGGATTCCTAGGGATTCCCAAGGATTCCTAGGGAATCCTGAGGATTCCTAAGGATTCCTGAGGACGCTTAACTATGCCTGCGGATTCCTAAGGATGCCTAAGGATTCCTAAGGTTTCCTAAGGATTCCTAAGGATTCCTATGGATTCCTACGGATGCCTCAGCCTGCCTCAGTCTCAGTCTCAGCCTCACCCTGCCTCGGCTTGCCTCAGCCTCAGCCTCAGCCTGCCTCGGCCTCAGCCTCAGCCTGCCTCAGCCTCAGCCTCAGACTGCCTCGGCTTCAGCCTGCGTCAGCCTCAGCCTCAGCCTGCCTCAGCCTCAGCCTGCCTCAGCCTCAGCCTCAGCCTCAGCCTCAGCCTCAGCCTCAGCCTCAGCCTGCCTCGGCTTGCCTCAGCCTCAGCCTAAGTCTGCCTCGGCCTCGGCCTGCCTCGGCCTCAGCCTGCCTCAGCCGCCTCCCCTCCTCCCCCCCCCTCCCCCCCCCCTTCCCCCCCCCCCTTCCCCCATTCAGCCTCACCTTGTCTCAGCTTCGGCCTGCCTCGGCCCTCATCCTCAGTCTCAGCCTCAGCCTGTCTCGGCCTGAGCCTGCCTCGGCCTCAGCCTCAGCCTGTCAGCCTCAGCCAGCCTCAGCCTGCCTCAGCTCAGCCTGCCTCAGCCTCAGCCTCAGCCTGCCTCAGCCTCAGCCTCAGCCTCAGCCTGCCTCAGCCTCAGCCTCAGCCTCAGCCTCGGCCTCAGCCTCAGCCCTGCCTCAGCCTCAGCCTGCATCATCAGCCTCAGCCTCAGCCTGCCTCCTTGCCTCAGCCTCAGCCTCAGCCTCAGCCTCAGCCTGCCTCAGCCTATCAGCCTCAGCCTGCATCAGCCTCAGCCTCAGCCTCAGCCTCAGCCTGCCTCAGCCTCAGTCTCAGCCTGCCTTCTGCCTGCCTCAGCCTCAGCCTCAGCTGCGTCAGCCTCAGCCTCAGCCTGCGTCAGGCTCTGCCTGCCTCAGCCTCAGCCTCGCCTCAGCCTGCCTCGGCGTGCCTCAGCCTCAGCCTCAGCCTGCCTCGGCCTCAGCCTGCCTCAGCTCGGGCATTCAAAATATGGCACAGGACTGGTGTTCTGGGAAGACGAAGAACACGAAGTGGCCTACAGTTGGCTCCTGGCATTCAAAATGTGGCCTGAGAATGGTGTTCTGGGAAGACGAAAGAACACGAAGTGGCCTACAGTTGGCTCCAGGCATTCACAATGTGGCCTGAGAATGGTGTTCTGGGAAGACGAAAGAACACGAAGTGGCCTACAGTTGGCTCCAGGCATTCACAATGTGGCCTGGGAATGGGGTTCTGGGAACACGAAGAACACGAAGTGGCCTACAGTTGGTTCCGGGCGTTCAAAATGTGGCCTGGGAAGGGGGTTCTGGGAAGACGAAGAACACGAAGTGGCCTACAGTTGGCTCCTGGCATTCAAAATGTGGCCTGAGAATGGTGTTCTGGGAAGACGAAAGAACACGAAGTGGCCTACAGTTGGCTCCAGGCATTCACAATGTGGCCTGGGAATGGGGTTCTGGGAACACGAAGAACACGAAGTGGCCTACAGTTGGTTCCGGGCGTTCAAAATGTGGCCTGGGAAGGGGGTTCTGGGAAGACGAAGAACACGAAGTGGCCTACAGTTGGCTCCTGGCATTCATCACAATGTGGCCTGGGAATGGTGTTCTGGGAATGGATTCCTAAGGATTCCTAAGAATTCCTAAGGATTCCTAAAGATTCCTGGGGCTGACGGATCTGTCCGGTGCCTTGTCCGGATCCCGCCCAGACCCCCCTGGGGCGTCAAGATGCTCTCCTTTGAGACCACTAGAAACCTATCAGCAAAATCAGTTAGGTAAAAACGCTACCCTTAGCTTGGGCCCCGGGATGCACGCTTCGAGCCCTTGGAACCGAAAGCAACGACCCCTGGCGAAAAAGTCCGCACGCGAATGTTGCGGCCGAGAGTTCCAAAGCCCAAGGGAGGAGAAAGAGAAGGAGGGAGGACGTGAAGGGAGGAGGGGGTGGAGCGACGGCCACTCCCAGGTGGGGATGGTTACTGGGTGGGAATATCGGGGAGAGCCAGGTGGGTCGGCGCTGCCTGCACCTCGACTCCTTCGCGGAGGGCCGCGGGCGCGCGGCATTGGGACGCAACCGCCAACCTGCGGTCGAAAGTGCGCAGCAGCAGGATGACGGAGAGAAGGAGGGAGGAGGATGACAAAGGTGGAGGGAGCAGCAGGAGGGACGAGGGAGGGTGGAGGAAGAAGGGTCGAGGAGGAGGGCGGAGGAGGGTGGGGGGAGGGAGGAAGAGCAAGAACAGGGAACAGGAGCAGGTTTTTGACGAGAGAAGAGGACGAGGACGGACAGGAAGAACAGCAGGGAGGATGGAGGTGCAGGAGAAAAAAGGTCCTTTCTCCCCGTCGCCATCCCCGTCTGGCGGCGAGCGAAAGCACAGGCGGGGAGCGTGTCCTTACCCCTGGCGGCGGCGCTGAGCTCCTTCTCCTGCTCTATACCTGTGGGAGGCCGCGTTGTTGGGGGAGGGCCGCGAGGAGAGGCGGCGGCAAGGCGGCGCTCTGGGGAAACCGTTCCGATGGAGGCCGCGAAGACACGGGGCGCTCAGGAGGAAGGGGGGGAAGATGGACGAACGGATGGCGCCCATTGTGGGCGAGGAGCGAACGCTGTGGGGACAGCGGCTAGAGGCCAGCTAAGAAGAAAGCCCTCGGAATTACGGGGAGGTTGGTTGGGAAATTGGGCGTGTGCTCGAACCTCGCTAAAAAAGATGTCTGATGTTTAGGCCCGGTGGCAAACGGCAAGGGGCTCGTTGAAAAACAGGCTGTGGTCAAAGGAGAGCGCATCCCCCTCCCGCTTTCGCAAACTGTCGCAACCCGCCGCTACACCAAGTGGTTGCGGACGCTGCTAGCCGACAGCGGGCCCTGGGCCCACGAAGAGAATCACCGTACGGCCAAAGTCGGGGCTGAAGCGAATCCTATCCTACGGGATCTCGCCAAGCGCACAGCACTCGAATTCCTAATCCGCCGACCCCTTGTGGGAGCGTGTGAAATTGATTCTCCGCTCAAGAATATTGGGGTCTACCCGATCCCCCCCCCAGGACTGATCGGTCCCCCCTGAGGATGTGCAATTTACACACAATTCTGCGATATGAGTTAGTACCATCCAAGCCAAGCCAGTACCCCCCCTTTCTCAGCAATCATCAGTCACCAAGGATCCCTTCAAGAAATGGAAAAGAGAACATGCGCGCGTCGTCGCGCACGCATGCCAAAATCAGAGTTACAAGCTTTAGGTTTCGTGAGGACCGCAGTATCGAGCGTCACGAAAGTATATAGAAACACATGGTTTCACAACAAAGGTGTTCATATAACTGCGCTCGCGCTCTTGCTGATACTTCGAGAGGGGAAGTTTTTTTATATTTATAAATATGTAATATATATAGAAAAAAGAAAAATGTTTCAACAGGTGCATAAAACGTTACCAAGCGGGCCTCTCGCGCGCGCATGTCAAATTTGCTCGAACGCCCCTGCGCGCGCGCTGCCCGCGCACGCGCGAGTCGTCGCGCGCGCATGCCAAAATCTCTCATGCACCGGAGGTGTCGTGAGGATTTCAGAATCGAGTGTACCACAAACATACAAGAATAAAGGGTTTCGCCAGTGTTCAACAAAGCCTGCGCGCGCCCTTACGAATTCAAAAAGTGGTGGGTTTCAACATTGGACTCAAATTCTGCCAAACGGTCTTCTCGCGCCGCATGCCGAGCTCATCCGAATGCCCTTGCGCGCGTGCTGGGGGGCACGACCCGCGTCGAATAATACCAAGCGGGCCACTCGCGCGCGTCGGCCGCGCGCGCATGCCGAACTCCTTCTAAAATTTCCATCACCGGCGCGAGGGCATCGCCATCGTTATCGGCGGGCGCGATCAACATCGGCGCCGTCGCGTGGCGTTGCATTCGGATCGGCGCAGTGACCCCGACCATTACCGTGAGACCAGACCCACGGTGTCTTGCGGAAGTTGGGACTCCTTGATGGGCGCCCCATGGGGCAGCCGAGCCTGTTGTCGGCATACTCGAACCAAGAGGAAACAACACCTCGGTAAAGTTTCCGTTCCTCGGCGATGGTACTCACAGTCACGCTGCGCAAGCGCCTCTTGTGTTTGGACGGCCCCCTTCCTTTTTGAGCGAATGACTTCGCCTGCGCCATTTCGCTCAACATTGCGAAGAGAATAGCAGCGACGAGTCCAGTGCTCAGCCCAACCCTTGTTCAAGCAGAATCGCATCGCACCTGGGCCTATGCACTGACGAGCCAATCCAGCATCCGAGCGGTCAACAAGGCGCTGTATTTCGTCGTCTGGATGCGTTTCGCGAGGTTATCCCCCCTGACGCGGGCGCCCCCGCGAGCGCCCCCATCCTCGGTGGAGCGCCAGGTCGATTGCCATTCCTTGGAGGGGTCCTTGGGGCCCTCTTATCAGGAGGACGAGGGCGCTGAAGGCCGCTAGAGCGAGCGCCGCTGGAGCGCGCGCGCACGCGCGTTCGGGCGGGCCACTGCGGACCCGACCGCGACGCGCGAGACGCGCGTCACCTTTCCATTCTGCGTCATCGTCGTCGGCGCGATACTTACGTCTCCAGGCCCGGCGGCTCGCCGATCGCCCCTGGCGGCTCAAGGAGCGGTCCGAGGGTGCGAATGTACATTGAAGTCCTTCGTTGTGGCCGAGCTCGCAATGGGCGCGCCCAGACCGATCGCCGGCGCCCCGCGGGTTTTCCCGCAATGGGCCATCATCGCTCAATTCCATGTTTGTCGGATTCCCAATAATCCGAGGATAAAGCATCAATTGTATTTCCTCCCCCTGCCGCAGGAATCGTGACTTCTGAACCCGCGGGTGTCACCACCATTTCGTCATCTCCCTCTGCGGACATCTGGAAGTTCGCGACCAACTCAACATCGGCAGGTCGCCCCGCGACGGGCATGCCTAGCCAAGTCTGCCAGGTGGATCTCATTGTGGCCAGCGAATGTCTCCTCGAACAGTTCGTTGGCATCATTCTCGAGGGACGCACTGGCACCCAAAGATCTGGCAGCCAGACCCCCAGTCAACACACTGCATGTCCGAGTCAGTTTGAGCAAAATGTATCGACGGACATCTGCCTCTACCATCGCCCCGAGGGCATTCGCGGCGAAGGGGCTACACGCGATGGCAGATGTCGCACTCCATAGTCTTACCGGTGACATCCGTTGGGTTCCCCCGACGCCCCTTGCCCTTTTCCCTGATGTGCGCCTGCGGTTCCTGCCTTCACCTCGGATACTGTCTTCATATTGCTGACCCGTAAAGGGTGCTAGAAATGCCGACATGCCTCTGCCATGAAGTCGCCGCCGTTCACCTCCAACCTTGCCTCGACTCTTACCCTTTCCCCTGAGTGCCTGTCGGATAGTACGCCGTACCTTGCGAACTGGTTCCTTCATAAATCGCCTCCACCTGCGCGTGTGTTTCTGGCATCCTAAGAATCACCCTTGCGACTGTTGTTCTTCCGTGAAAAACGCGGGCATATCGAGGTAGTCTAGGGCGGAAGCCTCGTCGTCCGAAGACGCGTCGGCGTCGGTGCCAGAGTCGAAGTCCGACTCAGCAAGTCGCCCCGTTGAGCCCATTAGAGCAGCGGCTTGCGCAGGGGCTGCCGCGTCGGGCGGCCCCCGAAACCGGGCCCAAGAGTCTGGCAACCCCGAGGCCGAACCACCATTCTGAGTCAATAGCGTGGGCGTCTCCGTTGCTTGCGGATCGTCGTTCCAGACGCTATTAGCTGGTCGCCCTGCGTTGGCCTCAGCGCGGAAGGTTTCGGCGCGGCGACCGCGACTGAAGATGCCACCAATATTGCCAGGGGTGCTTTCAGCCATGTGGGCACATGACCTCGCGCGTTCGAGTAGAGAGTCAAACTGTTGCTGGCCCCTCGGCTCGCGGTGGCGCAGCGGCCGCGGGGGCTGTCGCGCGCGCGACGCCCCCACCCCAAGGGCTCCGAATATAATGATGGTCAGAATTTGGAAGTTGGGGAGCTGAACCTTGCCGATCCAGCTTCACAACCGAGGCGCGCCAAAAACCGGTCGCTCCGCACTCCCGCATGGACTCGGAAGTCACTGAGAGCTGCAACAGAGTTGAGTTGGCGTCCCTCTTCTAGGTTCTCGAACTCCGTACTTAAGAGGAACATGATGTGAGTGGCGCCATCGGTCTGACGGCCACCTATATTCACGCCGAAATTTATGACTGCCGGGGAAACTCTCATTGCTATGGTCCGCGCGAGGCCCCCCTAGCCTCGCTGCAAGGCTGCACCTGGTTGGGAGGGCGCCATGGCGCCCGTGGCCACGTTGATCCAGGCATGCACCTCGCGACCGATTTCGCGGAAAGGTACTTGACTGGGCGGGCCCCGGTCGCTCTCGCGTCGCCCCCGCCACGCACGTGCCCCACCGCACGCCCGATGGCAACCCATGTGAACCCGGAGATAGTTATACCAATCCAATGGCCAAGTAGGTCGTAGTCGAATCTGGTGGGTTGGGGTTTGCGGCTTGCGGTCGCAAGCCCGCGCGGGGGCGGAGGCGACGCAACGTCGCATCACGTGCTTCCATGCATTATGTATTCGAACAAGTTTCCAATTTGAGTAGGCGGGTGGACTTACGGAGCGCAGTAGCGCAGGGATGCAGGACGCGAGCAAGAAGCCTCTGCGTAGGCAGAAGTACCACTGCAAGCGTCCTTGCTACGTTACGTAGTTATATACATTCCTCCGCGCAAGCCCACTGCACCCTGATGTTCCACTGCGCCAGTAGTCCAACGGATAGCGCCGTGGATGGCGAGGAGTAGAGCAAGAGCTGACCACCGTAGGCCAGCTCCGTTACCAAGTTTGAAAGAGGTTGGGAGGCCCCACCAGCAGCTTCGCCTTAGGCGAAGCCCAGCTCCAGCTCTGTTGCACCGCTGCAACGATAGTCCCAGCAGTAGGAGATCGTCGCGGGAGCGACGAGCCATCTCAAGCAAAGGACGGTTTGGTCTGGATGGCAAATGGCACACCTCGCGATGAGGTGTAGTCAGATCTGGGCGGACGGCCGCTTTGAGCCAAGCGGCCGCGGGCGCACGCTCGTTCCACTCACCTGTATCCCCGGCTCACTTTAGAGTAACATCCCAGTGGTCAGCATTCCCTACGAATTTACCATGCGACCGGCGCTTCGCAAATTCTGTGGCAAATCTTCGAAAACCATTTTCTCGTCGCCACTTCGCATTTTGTCGCGGCTCTGCGCCGCCAGCTGATTCTGTCGTCCACCGATTGCAGTTGGCGTCTGAATTGGTCGTCGGCCTGAAATGCGTCGTCGGCCTTGTCTTTCTGTGTCGCCGCCATTTTGTTGCGTCGTTGGCCACTGGTTTTCGTCGCTCGGTCTTGTCGGCGTCCTTCGCAGTCGGATTTAAGGTTGTACTCGGGCTCTTCAACATGTTTGGGGTCCTTCGCGGCTGGGCCCATCCTCGATGATACGCCCTCCGCGTTTCACGCGTCCCCATCGCCTTGCCTGGAACAAGGCCCAGGCGTCGCGCATGGAAGCTCGAGTCACGGTCCTCGCCCACCCCGCTGCGAGACCGCGCGCAACCGCAGGGAAAGGGGGCTCAACGCTAACAGCGTTTGAAGTGCGCGACGGGCGCCACGTCTTCATTCATAGAAAACAAATGAACGTGGTCCGGACATTTGCGTCGATCGTCGCCTGTGATGCTATGGAAATAGACAGAACGAACTCGTCCGAGTCCATGGGCCGCCGCGCAGCACCCGCAAGCGGGGCCCCATGCCGGCACATTTCGCTATTCTTGTTTTCCCGCGCGGGGACCGAAAACTCCCGCGCCAGAACCGAATTTGCCACCTTCTCCACGACACTACGTTGACCAACTGTCAGCCTTCCATGCGCTAGCCCGTTTTCCCACTTCCGCGCGCTGGACACCGCTGCCTTCTTTCCCGCCACCACCTGCTGCGCGCCCCCCGCTTCCACTGCACAATTTCCTTTTGGGGCGCGGCCGCCACCTGCGCCTTCTGCGCTGCGGCGTCACCCAGCTTCGTCAGCCAGCCGCTTCCGCGCCTCGTTCGTTTCCCGCTCTTCCGGCCCAGGCCCTCGCCCCGTGCGGCGCCGCCCCTTGCCACCGCCCCCCGACTTGCCACGTTTTCGCCCTCCACGGCTGCGTTTGCCCGCCTGTCCTCTCTCTCCATTGACGCGCCCCCGACGCGCGTTTGTTCCCTCGTGGCCACAGCGACATTTCCAGGGTCCAACTCTCCATCGCTGTGCAACTAGCCCTCGCGCTTAGCGAGGCCCTCGTCAGTGACTGGTCGCAAGTCCGGGACGCCCAAGACGGGGCGGAGGGGGGAGGGGGGAGGGACCTCATCATGTCATGCGCAATCAGAAAAGGAAACTGCGCACACTGGAGGGCGAGGTCGCGGTTGCGGACACGAAGAGGGGCCCAAGAAGCAAACGTTATCAGAACCCCCCGTGCGCTGCATGACTCCAATCGCCGCCGCCACGTAGAAGGCTCGGGCCCTACCCCGCGCGACCCGAGGCCCAAATCAATAACGACAGCAACAATGAAAAGGGGTCGGCGGATGTGGCGCAACCCTGGAAAATGGATCGACACATGCGGAGTCTCACGGTCTTATCAGCATTCGGACACCGTAAAAGATACCCAGTGCCAAGGCCAGAGCTTGAAGAGCAACCCTTGGTTCACCCCTCGGCACTATGGCAGGACAATATCCACAGGTTTTACACCAGGCGTCGAGGCTGGACACGCGATCAGTGTTCACTGTTGCAGAGTTGCTGTGCGTGCCGCGGTTTCTTGCACGACACCGCCAAGAGAGCGGGTCAGTCTCAACCTCCTGCTCGCGCACCGCACATGCTGGCATGTCTCCCTGGAGACATATGTTGTGCCAGGAGCGAGAGCTTCCTTGGTCTGCGGGGCATCAGGACTGGCTCGAGTTTGCCCACAAGATATTGAAGCGTGTTGCCGCCGCTGCGAGCGAGCCGAAGTCCTGCATCACAGAAAGATGAGCATGAGCAACACATGAGTAATCGTTATTGCAATCATCGTCAACGCCATCATCAAGATTCCGCCTCGTCATAGTCATCATGGTCGCCATCAATAGCTTCATTAGCATCTCTCCAACGGCATCGCAATCGCAATCGTTATCTCGCCATCGCTCGGACGTCCCTTCCCTGTGCATTTTTCGGTTTTGTGCGTGTTTTGTTGGCCCGATGGTCGAGGATGCTTCTCGATGGCCCCAGCCGAGAAGAATGCACACCTCCGAGCGATGCCAAATTATCGCTTTCATATCTGGCACAACGATGCCCTCCCATCGCGGTCACGAATCTCTTCCTTTGTCTTCGCCACGCCGCTGAAGACCTGCGGGTGAAAACATGACTGGCGGTTGGGCGCAGGAGAAAGCGGAGGCGCAGGAGAAAGCGGAGAAAGCGGAGGAGGAGAGCAGGGGGGGACGATAATAGAGGGAAGGAGACGAATCACCGCCACCACACGATGGGCGTGCTGGTTGTAGGATGCAGATGCTCAGGACGCCCCGAGCCCCGTGACCCTGGCCCCACCACTTCCGTTGGTGGAGGTGGTAGCGATCCCCCTTCCTCCGAGGAGCAAGCGAAGAAAAGGAATAGGATGGGATATAGGATATGCGCCTGGGGGTCTGGGTCAGGGCTACCTCGACATCTGGCGGCCTCCGCGGGAGCACATGGAGGCAAGGGCCAAGACAAAGGGGGTGAGCGAGCAAGCGAGACCGTCGGCATCTTCTACATCAGGACGTAGCAACAGCGCTGAGCTATTGCACACTGCGGCGAAATTAGCGATGGGCGATGGGCGAACTCTGTGGTGCTGTTGCGTAGGCTATGGAAGATGGGCGAACTCTGGGCAAAGTCGAAGGAGCTTACACGGAAAAAAACGAAACACATGGGTGGCATCAGCGATGCAGCCTCCCGCCATGGCTTTGATGCTGCAGGTAGAACTCGGTCGGGCCTCGGCCAAGCGAGGAGAGAACCAGCAGCGGTTGACCTTCGGGACGCGCTACCCCGGACAAGCCCTGACCAGGGTCAGGCAAGGCGGTGCCACGAACCCTGGCCAGCAGCACAGTAGCTCCCCAACGCGGGCCAGCGGAGGGAGGGGAGGCGGGGTGGGCCCCACAGGGCTCCCAAGCCCGGGCCAGCCAGAAGGGACTAGAGGCCATGGGCCGACACCCGTTGGCGCTGACCACTGCTACGTGCGCGTAGACCTCTGCACCGCTTGACCCAGAGAAAGGCAGCGTGTATCCGAGCTGGCGCCCGGGCCTGCCATCAAAACGGCGAGAACTGCTACGCTCTCGGGTGCAGACTCTCCGCCTTCGCTGGCCGCCCTCCACTGGCACGGCGCACCAAGGGTCCCCCACCTCCTCCGATCAACCTTCCGTCAACTTCCACCGCATGTGGGCACCGCCCACGCCTTGACCGACATGGTCGAGGAAGAGGGCGAGGTCCCCAGTCTGCAGCCGAGGCACGGTGCACGTCAAAAGCGCCCGCACATCAGGCATACCCTGGAGCTTGTCAAGACCCAGCAAACAGGAGAGCAAACTGCGACAAAAGCCCTCCCCACATACACACACACACACACACGCACACACACACACAAACAACAAACAACAAACCTCCCTCGTCTTTCAAAGGAGATCTCCGTAGTTCTCCGACGGACGGCTCCCAAAGTCCCCAAGTCCCAAAGCCCAAGGCCTGTAGAGGTTACTAGGGTTCTCTGGAGGACCCGGAAGAACCCAGGGTCCTCCAGGGACTCCAGGACTCAAGCAACATCTAGAAACGCCACAATCCGCCGACCCCCGCTTGCGGGGTAGAAAGGCGTGAGATGATTGGCGGTCCCCCCTCACCCCTTTCTCCCCCCCCTGGGGTCTGAAATCCTATGAAGGGGGGTGGGGCGCGGCGGGGGCCCAGGAGGGGGGTACCACGGAGCGAGGCGGGAAAGGAGGCGGGGGGGGGTTCTCCAGGCTCCTCAACGCCCCCCTGGAGCGTCTGGAGCCTCTACTTCTGCACTCCGTGGCCTCCAAGAAGCCCAAGATTCCATCTAAGCTTGCTCAAGCTGAGCTCCATCACGCCAAGGAGGCCTTAAAACAATCAAGCTAGCCAGAAGATGGCTCAAGATGCCTCCAAGACGCCACAAGAGACCTCCAAGAGAACCTCCAAAAAGGCCAAATCGCCCCAACTCCGACGGAAAACCTTCTGGTTTCAACAGCGTCCAAAGCGGCCCAAGAAGCCCCCAAGACCGCTCCAGGACGGCCCAGGAGGTCCATAAGAGGGCCCCAAGACGTCCCAAGAAGCCCCCAAGACGGCCCAAGAGGGCCCCAAAAGAGTATCACAAAATGCCCAACAGGAAGAACTAAAACTGACATGTCAAACCCGCCGCCCCGAGGGGACCCCCAAGAACCTCGAGCAGGCGCCCAACAAACCCGCAAGAAGCGCCAAGAGGTCCAAAAGATGCCCCACTAGATCCTTCGAACGGCTCCCAAGAGGCAAAGGGCCTCCCTCACCCGTGGGAATGACGTCGGCCACTTGGATAACTATCTCATCGATCCTCCATTCTGCCGCCAACTCCTCCTCCAATTCTTCTTCCTCTGCCGCCTCCTCCTCATCCTCCTCCTCCTCCTCCTCCTGCTCCTCTTCCCCATCTCCTCTTTTCCCGCCTCCTCCTCTCCTTCCTCCTCTTCCTCCTCTTCCTCCTCTTCCTCCTCTTCCTCCTCTTCCTCCGCCTCCTCCTCCTCCTCCTCCTCCTCCTCCTCCTCCTCCCCCGTAGCAATATTAGCTCAAGTTGAAAACGCGCGCCCTGGCGCTTTCAACTTGGACGCAGCAGAGGAGCTGGCCCGAGATTCATTCGGTCGACAAGCGACCATTGTGGCAATCCTCTCACGCGCCATTCCGGGTTCGCGGCACTTGTCGTGTCCAGCCAGAATACTCGGTCGCATCAATTAACGCGTCATCCATGGGTCTACCAGGATAATATCGTGGGTCAACCACTGTCGAGTTCTGCGGCTACGGCAAGGTCATCGGGCCAGTGCACAAATACTAACGACATGATCCATCTCGTATGCACTGTATGTCCTAAGTGGATCTGGGCAGTAAGGCAGAGGTCCAATCCTGAGTGCAAATGTGGAGGCTCCTGGAATATCGGAGAAGTTTCGTACCAGTCAGGCGGTGCGTCGCAGGCTCCACCATCGCTCCCACCACAGCCTCCGCTTCCAGCGCGAGTTGAGCAGGTCAAGTTACAGCTCAAGAGGCGAGGCCCTTCGAAGCCGAAGGACGAAGTTCCCCAAGATGACACGCCGAGCAGCCTGTTCAGTCAAAAGGTGACATTCCACCGTCTGCAGCAGGGCCTCCAGAAATACCGCATCAAATCGCTCAAGCAGCAGCTGAATGAAGCTAACGACCAGCTCAAGAAGTAATTACAAAGACGCTGAGGAACATATTTCCGCCGCAGATAGCAAGCGCAGCAGGCGCAAGAAGCGCGAGCGGAGCTCTTCTGAGTCCAGTGTTTCCTCTATATAGCTGGTGAAGCAAGTGTTCAGATTACATGCGTTGATTTCTCGATTTAAAATCCGGCAGGTGCTCAGTAGGACTGAGTAGCCATTTACAGAAAGAACCCAGGGAAGAATCCCTTAATAGCGTTGTGCTGGAATGCAGGAAGCACCCAGAGAAGAATCCCGTTATGCCTTCGAAGTTGGGAAGAATCCCAACTTGTTGCGCATCAGTTTCTCAACATTCGCCAGTAGTACCAACGCCTGGCAAGAATCCCAGGCAAATGTTGATGTATGCACGCACTTTGTTCGGTGACCCTTTTCGTGCTGTACAATCCGCAATATACATGTCCCTTTACATGTTATCGAATAAGGCCAGGCAGGCAATGCATCGGAGACGCCCGCTGGGATTATTTTTCCCCGGTTTCCTTTGTATTGTCGGGCAGCGAGCCCTTAGACATTACCGTTGGTCAGGCTGGCCGTGCCTTGCAGACGTCCGTGGGGATTGGTTTCCCCCCGTCTTCAAAGTAGGCCGTGCTAGCGTGGGACAGGCTGGGCAAAAGCTTGGCAGGTGCTGGGACCAACCCTCTGATGAATTCATCGGCCCTTCCCTGCGAAGGCATGGCAAAGAGAGGCCAGACCGCCAACGTGAAGGCTCCATGACCTCGCCAGGCAAGAACCCGGAAGATCCCTCTGTCTTCTCCCCCTCTGGTTCGTCCTACACCTCCCTCTAGTGCACGACGCCAGGTCGGCGCAGCAAAGTAAGGCTAGTTGTCAACGCACCAGCTTGTGAAAGTCCCGCCCCAAGCTTCAATCCACAGTGCAGTTTTAGCCAAAAGTTTGGCAGACCCTGAGAGCCAGGGACCCCCCATAAAAAGGCGAGAACGCCCTATAGGTCCGTTCCCGTTCCCGTTCCCGTTCCCGTTCTCGTTCCCGTTCCCGTTCCGTTCCCGTTCCCGTTCCCGTTCCCGTTCCGTTCCCGCCCGGTCGCGTGCCCGTCTACCCCCCTAAACCTTCTAGCCGACCCAAGAAACGCGAATGGGAACAGGAACGGCAAGCCTCCCACGGCCTCCCAGGGCCTCCCAGACGACCCAAGAGGCCTCCCAGAGGCCTACTACTACTACTACTACTACTACTACTAAGACTATTACTACTACTACTACGACCACTACTACTACTATTACTATACTACTACTACTACTACTACTACTACTACTACTACTACTACTACTACTACTACTACTACTACTACTACTACTACTACTACTACTACTACTAATACTAACTACTACTATACTACTACTACTACTACTACTACTACTACTACTACTACTACTACTACTACTACTACTACTACTACTACTACTACTACTACTACTACTACTACTACTACTACTACTACTACTACTACTACTACTACTACTTACTACTACTACTACCTACTACTACTACTACTACTACTACTACTACTACTGCTACTACTACTACTACTACTACTACGACTACTACTACTACTACGACTACGACTACTACTACTACTACTACGACTACTATTTCGACTACTACTTCGACTACTACTACTACTACTACTACTGCTACGACTGCTCCTACTACGACTACTACTAATACTACTACTACTACTACTACTACTACTACTAACTACTACTACTACGACTACTACTACCTACTACTACTACTACTACTACTACTTCTACGACTACTGCTACGACTACTACTACTACTTTTACTACTACCACTACTACTACTACTACTACTACTACCACTACTACTACTACTACTATTTATACTTCTACTTCTACTCTACTACTACTACTACTACTACTACTACTACTACTACTACTACTACTACTACTATTACTACTACGATTACTACTACTACTACTACTACTACTACTACTACTACTACTACTACTACTACTACTACTACTACTACTACTACTACTACTACTACTACTACTACTACTACTACTACTACTACTACTACTACTACTACTACTACTACTACTACTACTACTACTACTAGGGTCAAACCTCACCTTCGTGCCCACTGGGAATGAATGGGTAAGGGTAAGGGTTCGGGTTCGGGTTCGGGTTCGGGTTCGGGTTCGGGTTCGGCTTCGGGTTCGGTTCCACACAATCAGTTAAAACCAAATACAATAACATAGAATAGTCAAAGTTTAATCTACACGAAGCAGGAGTTCGGAAACCCACAATTTCGCCACTCGCTGATGAGAAAACAATGCAGGGGGCTATAGAGCTAATAGTACACGAAGATGAGGTTCGGAAGCCCACTGATTCTAATAGTACACGAAGAAGGGCCGCTCGCTCGTAAGAAAACAATACAAGGGCTATAGAGCCAATAGTACGCGAAGGTGAGGTTCGCAAACCCATTGTGGAAAACGAGAAAACAGCGTTCCTCTTTTCCTGTTCGCTTTCCTCTTCCTCATCCTCCTCCTCCCCCTCCTCCTCCTCCTCCCCCTCCTCATCCTCCTCCTCCTCCTCCTCCTCCTCCTCCAGGCGGCAATTGGGCGGCAATTGGGCTCGGGCCGTTGGGGCGCCCGATTTCCCCTTGCCCCCAGCCTCCCGCCCAGCGCTGGGGCGGAGGCGCAATCAGGATCGCCGTGAGCCGCGATCCCCCCCCCCCCCCCTGCCCGGCACAGGCGATTGCGGCGGCGGCGGGCCAGCGCCCGTCAGGCCTTGGCTGAGGCCGAGGCCCGCCGTCTTCTTGCCCGTCACCACGGCGATCATCCAGCTGGTGGCGCCATGGGCTCTCTCGGCGAGTCCGTCTGGGCGTGCAAGGCCACGAAGGTCTGCGGCTTCAAGACGAACTACCCGTCTCGGTCGACTTGCTGGGGATGCGGTCGAGATCGAGACGGCCGCCCTACCTCAGACAAAGGGCAACAGCAAGCCCCTCCGCGGCGTCCCAGTCGGCAGCCATCTCGCACGCGCGGTCCTCCTGCTGCCCGCGGCGCTCCGTGGCGCGATGACTCGGCCATGGGCGACAGCAGCAAGCCAGCAGCACCGCAGCCATCCTCGGAAGTGGTCAAGTGCAAGAAGGCCCTTGCTCAGCTCCGGCGTCTGTACGACGACGAGCACGGCATGGTCCAGCTGGCCCGCAGCGAGCTCGCGGCCGCCGAGGCCAAGGCGCGAGCCACCATGGCCCCCGATGACCTCCTGCGCAGCGCCAAGGATCGCTTCGCAGCCAAGGACGCCGAGCGGGAGCAGCAGCAGCAGGTCGTCACCGACATGGAGACCAAGCTCGGCGATGCAAAGAAGCGCCTCGCCGCCTTGGAGAGCGAGGTTGGCGTCATCAGGGCGGAGGTCTGCCAGGCCCAGCCCGCCGTCGCGGCAGCGGCTGCGGATGCCACCCGTGGGCAGCAGGCGCCGCCAGATGCAGGCAGGGCCCAGCTGCAGCAGATGTTCGCGATGGCTCAGCAGGCGGTGCAGCAAGGAGGCGACAAGCAGGCGATCGCCACCCACTTCAGGGACACCTTGGCGCGCAGCCTGGGATCTCCTCCGCCGCCAGCTGCACCCAGCCCAGCTCCTGCCCCAGCGCGTGCTGCCGACGCAGGCCCAGCGGCAACAGCACCCCCAGGGTCGCCGCCTGGGCAGGCAGGGCAGTCAGCACCTTTTCGCCCCTTCACAAGGAGCCGACGCCATGGCGTGGGAGCTGGAGGGCACACACTAGAGTTCGTGGTCGCCGAGGAGCGCGTCGACAAGCTCTTGGCTTTGTCACCTTCAATGGGTCTTGCTGGACTACGTGTCAAGCGTTTTTGAGTGAAGGTGCAGGGGATGCCAAGGTCGTGGCGGCGCAAGAGCTCCGACTGGATGGAGAAAAGCTTGCTCGAGCTCGTCATTGGGCCATCAACAACGGCTGGACTCCATACATCTCACCGTGCCGACGGCTCTCTACAGGTTTACCGAGCGCAGGCGTGGGCATCTTCATCAGAGCGAATGTGCAGACCACACTGCTCCCAGGACCGTCAGGGCAACCAGGCTTCGAAGTCCTAAGGTCGTGGTCGTGCTTGGTTCATGCAGATCTCGGCCTACCAGGTGGCCTCCTTATTGGCTCAGTGCACATGGAGTCGTGCAGCAGCGCCGACTACGTCAGCACGAACCTCACGCGGTACTACCAGCTCGCGGAGTACCTGCGCTACTACGGCCTGCCGTTCATCATTGGGGGAGACTGGAACCAGTCACCAGCGGACTTCGTCACCAACGGCTTCGCCGACATGATCCCAGGGGCGCCCTTGCAATGCAAAGGAGAGGGAACATGCCGATCAGCAGCGGGACGATACTCCATGACCGACTACTGGCTTACTTCGGCTGACGTGCGCGCGGCATGCCAGACACCTACCATAGTGGACTCATGGCCAGCGCGTCCACACTCACCAGTTCAATTCAAGTTGGCTGCCCAACCTCGACGGCGCCGACAGCTAACCATCAGCATGCCGAAGGCCTTTCCACGGGCTCATCCAGCTGACGTTGGTTGCCATCCTCTACATGGGCCACCTCCCGAGCGACCTTATTTGGAACAGGTCGAGCAGGACGCAGCTCGTGGACCGCCTGGTGATGCTGGGCAGGCGCAGCTTCGACTTAATGATCTGCATGCGTCCCTCCTGCACAACGTGGAGCAGGACTTGGCGCACATCTACCAGGTAGACAGCCCGCCTGAACATCAAGGGCGCGCTGCTGGTGCCAAGTATGTCTGGCGACCTATCGGAGGGCCCAAACGCGGAGCGCACCCTGCGGCTGGCAGCGAGGCACGCTACTTCCGCGCGGTGGCCACCGCCATTCAGGACATCATCATGCAGGTCCAGCGCGACAGCGTCGGGCCGCCAGCGCGTCCTGCCCCCCCGAGGGCGCGTCACCTGGGAGACTCGGGCGGGTGCCCCCCTGCGCCGCCCTCGCAGCCCCAGGGGGGGCCCCACGGCAGAGCAGGCGGGCGCGGACGCGGCAGGCCGAAGGCTCGCCTCGAGGTCGCCAGCGCGGCCATGCTGGACATGCTGCGCAGCTGCTGGGAGCGCATACACGCACCCACTGCTATGGGACGGCCACCGAGGCGTGATGATCCTGAACCTGACGGCCCTGAGGAGGAGTTTCGCGAGGCCGTGGTCGCAGGGGCCACGCGCTGGATACCGGAGCTTTCCGAGCCCGACGGCGGTGAATCCACCTGGTTCGAGTGGTGCGTGCCTTTCGTCAAGCAGTGCCTCAGGTTGCCTCAGCACGCGGCGTGGGCGGCAATCACCCTTGCTGAAATGACGGCGGACGAGTTGGCCCTGGACATCTGCACCGAGGCGCGGGATGAGGCCCGCGATCCCAGGCGACACATCATGGAGTACTTCGACTGGCTGGCCATACATGACGTGGAATATGGCAGGCAGCTCATGAGTCACCACTGGCGCGAGCTCCGCGATATCCTGGCCGAGATGCGCGCGCTCTTGGGCGATCTCGAGCTGACGCCAGTTTTGGACGAGCATTACGACGATGGCGATCAGCGACCTCACCAGCCAGATACATCGAGTGAGGCCAAGCAGGCCTCCAGGGGGGCGAGCTCGACTTCATCATTGACGACGGCCTCGCCCTCTTCCACTTCGCTGCAAGGCCGCCCACTCTGGGGGCCGCCGCTGGACGTTGGCCCCTTTCGAGCTGAGAAGGTTGAGACTGCTTCCCAAGTGACCTCCCACGTTGGTAGGGCATGCGCCCCCCTGCCGCGTGGGGATGGCCTGGGGAGTGGAATCTCTGGAGCTCGGGAGGCGCGAGCGCGCGTCCCATGCACAACGGCCTCGCTCTCAACGGGACCGACAGCTGGGACATCAGCATTGACAGGCTCTACGGCAGGGCCTTTCTCGCCCCCACCTTGCGCTGCACGTGGCTACGAAAAACACGGATCAGGACAAGCCGACGCGAGGCCAACAAGGAGCTTCTCGAAGGCTAATTCAAGAAGGTCTCATCTTGGACGACTTCTACGGCCTGGTCACCGACAGGATGTGCACACACCAGCTGGCGCCTTCTTGCTCGATATGATATGGCCGATATTGCGCGCTACCACGAGTCGACCTCCAGAGACAGCGCACGCTTGGATGCAGGACTTGGCCAATCAGTGTCATGCACATGCTGAAGCACAGGAACGCGCTACTGGCAAGAAGAGGCTCGACGGATTTCACAAGTGGGCCAGGGACACCTTGGCTTCTGGCCCCGCGCCGCTATTCAATATGACGAGGCTGCGCACGTGGACGCACAACCAGGTCTCTCGTCATGGCGAGGCCACCTCCCGCCCGCAGGCCATAGCGGACAGCCAGATGGACATGTGGAACGGCATTTGGGAGGGCACGCCCATCACGCGCCAGTCTACCAAGTCCCAGTGCTACATGGACGGCGACGGCGTGGAGGAGCAGGAGCAGGATCCCACGGCAGAGGCGGCGCCTTTCTTGGACACCGCCGACGACGATATATTGGCTGAAGTTGCCCGCCTGCCGCCCGGTGCTCCCCCTGTTCCCACGGTAGACGAGGTGAGGAGGGCGGCTCGAACATTCCGATGGCGTGCGGGTTTGGGTCAGGACGCCATCTCACCACGGGCGTGGCCTCTCCTCTCGGACTCGGCCCTCGCGATGATGCTCTACATTTTCTGGGCAGCAGAATCGCGGGCGAGGTGGCCGTCAAATATGCTATCGGTCCACAGTATGCTGCTCACGAAACCTCAGAGGATTTCGACCGATAGCCCTTTTACCCTCGCTATATCGCGTCTACCCCAAGGTGCGGATCTCTCATGTTCGGGCTTGGGCTGCCAGATCTGCTCGGCCATATTTTGCCATAGGAGAAGGCAAGTCGACTCTAGACGTGGGCGCTAGGACGATGATATACTCCGAAGCTCACCAAGGTAGCGCACCGAAGGCCGTGGTCACAACCCTGATCGACATCAGCAAGTGCTTCGACAGGGTTTGCTTGCGCCGCGTCTTGCAGGCGGCAGCCAAGATGGGTTCCCCTACCCCGTTGCTCAAGCTATGCCTGGCGATGTACTACGCGCCGAGGCGCATCAGATGGGGATCGTCGTACTCGTACGCGGTGCAGGTGCAAAGAGGGGTACTACCAGGTTGCTCGGTGGTCATGCTCCTCCTGCAGCTGGCCACGATGATGCCGTTCGACGTTTTCGAGGAGTCGGTTGCCACGACGGAGGTAGACCACGCGCTGGACATATATGCCGACGACATCACCTTGCAGGTGGTCGCCGCACTTCAGCATATCGTGGAGGAGTCAGCTCGCATCATTCAGAGATTGGCGGTCGTGCTGCGCGCGCTGGACTTGCCCATCGCGCAGGACAAGGCGAAGATCATGTCCTCGGCGCCAGGAGTTGCAAGACTAGTGGCAGATCGTGTCAAGCAGCATGGCTTCAAGGGGTGCACGGTGCTCGAGATCTTGGGCATGGAGGCCAGAGATGGGGTCAAGGTTCAGCACACGGCCATCAGGTATCGCATGACCAAGCTCAAGCGACGTCTTCCCAAGTTCAAACGCATGGCCGCCATGGCAAGGATCGGTCGCGCCATAGCTCAGCCATCGATTGGTCCAGCGATCCTCTACGGAGTGCAGGTGATCGGAGCATCTCGCTCCATCGTGCGCTCCATGACCAAGATGGTGCGTGTGGGCTGGCATAAAACACCGACGGGGACCTCATCGCGGTTGGCTTCTCAGTTGGAGCAGAGGAGAGACCAACACCCTGATATATTCGCGGTGGCAGAACCAGTCTACACCTGGGCGCACATGGCATCGGACAGAGCTCTACCTTGGGAAGTCATGAATTAAGCTTTTCAGCAGCAGCGACACCGACTGGGCCCAGTTCCTTCGTGGCAAGATGCAGCGGGGCCTGCAAGTGCGGTTTGGAACGTCCTCCACCAACTGGGTTGGAGAGCTCAGTCCGCTTTCCAGTGGACCACAGCCCAGGGCGTCCAGCTTGATCCCAGAGTTGATCCACCTGATTGGGCACGTGCTCTGGCGAGGAGGTCTTTCGTCACCTATAAGTGGGAAGAGTGGGCCTCGCGAGCTGACCACGCACCTGAGACGGAGGCCCCTACACGAAAGGCATGTGGGCACTGGCTTGCCCCTCTCCAGCTTCTGCTCACTACTCGTGATCAAGCTCGCGAGTGGAGGCTTTCAGTACGAGCGCGCGCAGCGCTCCGCAGCACCATCATCGGCGGCCAATGGTCACAAGCGAGATTGCACAAGCACGGCTTCTCGGACACGGAGGAGCGCATGCATTGCCAGGACTGCAAGGGCACGCTTCATCATCGACCATGGTGCTGCCCCAACTTGGCTGAGGAGCGCGCGCTCGCAGTGGATCAAAAAATCATTGATGAGGCACGCCAGGCTCCTGAGAACGACATGCTCTTCACGCGAGCCATGCTTGATCGAGATCAGCTCCCAATTGTGCCTCCACCAGTTAGCGAGGAGATCTGGTACTACGCCTACGGCGGCCAGCTTCATCAGATCACGGGCGAGGTGTACACCGACGGAGCAAGTCGCACGCACATTGGGTGGCCTGAAGGTGCGCGAGCGGGCTGGGGACTGGCCCTCATGGACGACCAACGATTGAAAGACTTAGCGTTCGGTCCTCTCCCAGGAGCTCAGCAGTCGGTGCCCAGAGCCGAGCTCTACGCCATCATCATGACGCTCAGGAATGGCATCCTCCCCCTCCGCATACACACCGACTGTATGATGACGATCGACGGTATCAACCAGGGCGAGCAGTGGTGCCTGCATCCTCGACGGGCTCACGTCGACTTGTGGCGGCTGCTCTGGCACGCGCTCGAGGATCATGGAGGCATCAGCGACATCCTCACCATCGAGTACGTCAAGAGCCACCAGACACAGGAGGACAGCCGGCATCACCATGGCAAGAAGGGCAATGACTATGCCGACGTGGCGGCGAAGAAGGGGCTCGCCAAGCACGACATCCCACCAGCGGCGCGTGCTCGGCATCGGGAGTTCCTGGACCGAGTCCGCCAGATCGCGGCCTGGATCGGCAACACGCAGGAGCTGGTCGAGACGAGGCCCGACAGGATGCCGACGGTCTCGAGGCGAGCTCGACGGCAGCAGCGACTCCGACGGGGTCGTCCACGGCGAGAGCGGCGGCCTCCCGCACCGTTCCTGAGCCACCAGAGGCGCCATGCACCTGAGCGCGCGCTGTGGCTGGAAATGCGCCAATTGTCCGCGCTTCGCGCGATCCGCCGCTGGTAAGAGGCGAATGATGGCGCAGGTTTGTTTTGTTGATCTCCCTCTGCCTAGGACTGTGGACCCGCAGCCCCCGTCAGCCCCCAGAGAGCCTGAGCCCCTTAGGACCAAGCGCCCCAGGGACCCCTCGGAGGCCTCGGAGGGCAAGGTGGCGTGCCCGCGGCTGGAGGCCAAGAAGGCCTCAGGGGATCCCGAAGAGACTTCGCCTCCTCCTCCTCCTCCTCCTCCTGCTCCTCCTCTGGGCCTTGAGGACCCTTCCTCCTCCTCCGCCTCCTCCTCCTCCCCATGGGGTGGCCCAGGAGTCCAGGAGCCAGGCCAGGCCAATCAGGGAGCTGGCGGAGCCTTTCGTGAGGCAGGTCAAGCCCAGGGTTCGCGTCCCCAAGGCGTGGTCCGCGATGCGGCGACCGCCCTCGACGGCTCGAAGAAGCGCCCCCGTCTGGTGGCCCCTTGTAGGGCCACGGCTGCCCCTCCCAGCACGGTGCTCCCGTCGGATGGGGATGCGTTCGTGCCGCCCGAGGCGGCCCAAGGTCACATCCTGTACAGGGCTGGGGAGATCCTAGGATGCACGAGGTGTGGCTCCTTCTCTGCGAAGGCCGCCCGTTCCGACCTGTATGGCACCTGCGACCCGCAGGCTCTCGTGTCCAACCCCCAGCGGAGGTGGCGCCGGGATAACTTCGCTTCGGGCCGTCATCCCAGTGACGGCCGAAAGCACCCCATCCCCATGCCGCGCAGGCTCCAGGTTTCAGACCCTGCTGTGCAGTGGCTGGGGTTGCTTCAGAATTTAACGCCTTAAATTCCGTTTTAACTCGTTTTGTATTTTCCCGCGTGTAGGGCATCATCTGGTGAGTTGATCGTCGGTGCTTGCATGCGTCTGCTCCAGGTTCTGTTTTCCAGTTCCTGTGTTGCTCCTGGCCAGGCCTCTGGTTGGTGACTGAGCGTGTGCCCTGTGGCCGTGATGCTTTGCTGGACTATTGCAGGGTGTGCCCTCGTCGTTCTGTGTGCGATTGTGCTTCTCACCTTTTCCCTTTCCTCTTGCCTGTCCTTCGTCTCGACTCGGCGCGTCGCTTCATGTGCTCGTTGCTCCTCCTCCTCCTCCTCCTCCTCCTCCTCCTCCTCCTCCTCCTCCTCCTCCTCCTCCTCCTCCTCCTCC